>PVJS01030806.1:0-23838 GCA_004027185.1 Glis glis | reverse complement strand
GAGAGGGAGAGGGAGAGGGAGAGAGAGAGGGAGAGGGAGAGGGAGAGAGAGAAAAGGAGGAGGACAAGGAAGAGGAGGAGAGAAGGTGGAGGAGGAAGAGGAGGAGGAAGAGGAGGAAGAGGAAGAGGAGGACAACAATGACGACAACAACAACAACACTGCAGCCACCAGAGATAGATATAGTTCTGAAGGCCACACTCTCAGTGACCCACCTCTTCCAGCCATACTCCACCTCTCCACCTCTGAACCTTCTGCATTGCCAACACATAAGCTTTCCTGGGGACATTTCATATCCAAACTATAACATATGAAAATAGCCACTTGAGGCCATACAGGCAGGCAGTAACTGGAAGCTAAGGCAGGACCCCAAGTCAACCCACAGACTACCCTACCCATCTCCATCCAATGCTCCTCCTCAGAAAGCCACCAATGCATGCTGAGTCTCCGCATATCAGCTACCCGCTCTGCCCTAGAGAGCAGGTTGCTGGCTTAGACAAGAGCAGCCTGACACCTACTTGGATTGAATGCCTCCCCAGCCTTTGTGCAAGTTTCTTTTTACAGCCAGCTTCCTGCACATAGGAGGGACTCCCATCAGCAAGGGTAGCTATAAATATTACTGTTCCCAGAGCTCCAGCAAAGCTGGTCCCCACAGACCTGAGGACTCATTTAGAGAAGCATCACATTAGACTGCAGGTGGGGTTTCACCTGGTGACAAGGTGACTGTGAGTGGAAACATCATGACGGATTAAAAGCATCTTCCAGACACCAATGCAACAGCCACAGCCAGTCTCCTCGATGGGATGTAAGGAAGGAATGACAACTTAGTTTCTTAAAAAATGTGGAGAAAGGGGATGCCCTGAAGTTATGCTGTATCCTGCAGCTGAGTTGACCTATCGCATTCTCCTTCCCCTCAAAACTCCAGGGACTGCCCCTCTTACCAGCACTTCCCAACTATCTCATATAACATGAAGAAAATAATTGCCTCGGTATGAGTAGCAGTTTAACCAGAAGGCTGCCCTTATCTGGAGTCTGCTTGCTCAGACTCGGGTCATCCCCAAGGATGAAGTGACAATCAGAATTTATGTCATCAGCTGATAACACAGCACTAGGGCTTCCAAACATTCAGCAGGATTCACAGAGAACCAATAGTGATGTGGGACCAGGATACAACACAGGCACGTAACTGAAAGATAGCTTTTATGAAAGCGTGCCCTAGCCGTAAGCAGTAGTCCCAAATACTCTTTTCTACTCTCTTCCTATCCCAGCCTGTCCTACCCTATCCTATCTTAATCCATTCTACCACATTAAAAATGCTGGTTGTATCCCATTAATTGAATATATAACCAATCAGTGGTCTTGAGCCACAGTTTGGAAATCACCAGTTCACTATGTTTCTTGGTCTGGCATATTGAAGGATTTCAAGGCTAACTCCAACCCTCCTCACTTCTTGTTAACCTCCTCTATTCCAGTAATCTTTAGATCCTGAAGATCTTAAGAGATCCAAGTCCTCATCTGTCTGTATTAGTCAAGGTTTGCTAGAGGAACAGAAGCCACAGGACGTGTATATTATCAAAGGAGATTTATCAGATTGGCTTACACAATCGGAAACTGCAGTCCTAAAGTGGCCTCCTGCATGCCAGAGAGCCCGAGGAACCAGTAGCTGGTCAGTCCAAGAAGCTGGAGCCTCAGATCAGTAGGGACCAATGATATAATCTCAGACCAAGATGGAAAGGCCTGGAAACTCCCCACAGAATCACTGGTGAGAGTCCACATTGAAAGAGTGAAGGAGCTGAAGTCCAACGTCCCCGGGCAGAGCATCAACAAATGCATCTGCTCAGAATATTGAGCTTGCCTTCACACCACTTCCTCCTTCTCCCACCCAGTGTTCCATCCAATTCCCCAGCCTATTAGACAATGCTACCCACCCTCAGGGCAGGACTTCCCTCTCCATTTGCTATTCTACATGCCAATCATCTCATCAACACACCCCAATGTCACTTAATTCTAGGTGTCTCTCAGTCCAATCTAGTTGACAGCCCAGATGAACCATCACACCCTCTGAGCCTCTGCACAAGCCACCACTCCTAGGAGCCCTCTCTGCTTCTGCACTGGGCAATAGCATAAGTCCCCTGGTAGGGTGCCTATGATGGATTATGCAGCTGCTCCTCGGTGTGAGGGACCCTAATGGGCCATAATGTGTCCTTGTCAACTCTGTGCCCAGAGGGCCTTACCTGGGGCAAGTGCTGGGCAATGTGTGAACAAGACATAGAGACAATATATCCTTCCTAGACAGAGGCAGATTGTTTTCTGAACAGCAAACTAGAGATGTGGTCAAAGTTTGGAGAAATTTACCCCTTATAATATTGGGGGTCTTCTAACTGTGGAGTTCCTCAGCTTCTTTAAACTGCCCTCATGGGACTTGAGGAGCAAGAGGAATGATAAAAACATAAACAAGGGGCTCAAGATGCCCACTGTGCCATGAGCAAGGAAGTCCTTTGTCTCTGACCAGGAGTTTCACCTCTGCACCAGCAACTGTGAAACTTTTATGGTAACTTATCAACCTGAAAGCAGGCCCTTCACACTTCCACATAGCTGACAACATGCTCATTTCATATCTAAATCATGTCAACTCCCTCCTCTACACAAAATCCTACAATGACCCCATCACACTCAGAGGAAAATCCAAAGCCCTCACAGTAGCTACAAGGCCCTGTATGATCCACTTCCCATCAGCTGTGGAGCTGAAAAGATCACACAGGATCACAACAGCAGCCAGAAGGAAGCAGCTCACTGTTCAGGAGGCAGCCAGAATAGAGAGGGCATGGGGTGACTGGCGCAGGTTGGCAAAATGTCAGCTTCCCTAAGGAGCTGCAGAAATACTTGGAGAAGGTGGCATGGCACAGGGCTGATCTCCAACCAGCTGGCTGAAAGAAGGCTCAGGCTACAGTGATTTAGGCATTCCAGGCACACATCGAACCTGCCCCACCTCCAGCTCAGGCTAGTGACGTCTGGAAGAGTCAGCTTATGTGTTCAACTGTTACATTTTCTGCAGCATCTTATACTCTTTTTTTAGTTACGGTTCTGAGCTTGGTGATTTTTGACAGGCCTGCTCTGCTATTTATGTTTCTGATTATTTTTAGTGTTTTGCAATTAAATTTTCTTAAATTAAAACTTGAGACCTAAGCCTTGGATCGTCTGGAATGTGCCGTGCTGTGTTCATATATGCAGTGGATATTTCTGGGTTGTGAAAGCCTCAGAAAGGGGATATTTCAACATTCGGCACCCAACGGCCTTGTTTCCAGGTCACCCACACGTCTCCATGTCTCTACGCACTGCCTTCTATTCCCGTACCCTCTGAGACAACCTCCAGATCCCTGGAGCCAAAACAAAGAGCCCGGAGATGCAGCAAGGCCCTCTCTGAAAGCCCTGCCCAGCAGCTGCCTCTCCCGCCCCCTCATCACGCAGTGCAACCTGTAGATTCTCCCCCAGCCCAGACTCTAGAGCTGCAGGTCCTTCAGGGTTTCCCTCGCCCACAGCTAGATTTGTGGATTCCCAAAAAGGCTCACTCTTAAAGCTAAAGCATGCCTGGGCTTAATCCCTGGCATACAGAAGGTGCATGATAAATAATCTGCCTGAAGGGACCTGGTTTTCCTGCTGGCTCCACGGCCTCACCACACTATTCCTAGTAAGTGATGCTCTCCTGAGACAGCTCCTCTTTGGCTCACTCATCCACTGGCAGAACCTCTCCTCATGGACCTTCATTGTTCTGACAGACCCCCTGGCTCCCTCCTGCTGCCTGGATTAGGACAGCACTCTTTCCCCTTTGGCTGTCATCACTATAGTCACAACAGCCACCACAATATCTCTTCATCCACCTGCATCTCCAGGCTGCATTTCGGACCAGGACTGTTTCTATTCAGATGCACCTTGGAATTTTAGACTCATCATTTTCCCTCCAAAAGCCCTCCCTGCCTCCAGATCTCCCTCGCTGTGTTAACTCAACCTTCCACAACCTCGGTCACCCAGGTTCAACTCCACTGGGTCTACAGGACTCATGTCAGCTCATCCCACACCCATTTCCAAACCTTCTTCTATACCAGTCTCACTGTGGAGCTGCACAAGCAGGTGGTACTCCTTATTTGCTGTGGGGAATGGGCATGAAACATAGCTCTGTCCAACAAGTTAGAAACTGAAGGCTACTGGGGGGTCTGAAAGCTGCTGCTTCCTGGTAAACATGGACAGATGCGGTGGTTACTCTTCCTCCTTTCAGCTTTCCTCTTCCCCCACTTCATCCCAATACTGATGTGTTATCTGGAGCTGCTTCATCATGGAGACAATTGGGGAGAGCAAGTAAACAGGCTAAGAGTAGAAGGGAGGCAGAAATGCGGGGGACTTTAGTGGCATTGCCACCTAGTTCTGGACAGCTCATCCTGGGGGGTGAATACATTTCTGCTGTTTTCTGTTGCTTGCTTGCAGGGAAAGCATCCTTGCTGATAATGAACATGCAGCCTATTCTATCTCTTCTCCTTCCACTCCCTCTCCTCTCTCACACACAGACCTTCTGACTATTGCTCTTTCCTCCCTTGCTCCCTCCCTTCCCTTGGCTCTTCTTCGGCAAGTGCATTTTGAGTACCCACTCTGGATAGGCTTGCGCTGCGTGGTGGAGAGAAGGCAGGAACCAGTCACACACTGGACTGACCACAGGGGGCAGCCAGGCTTGGTCTTACCCTCGATCTGCCCCCTGCACCTCACTCCAGCAGTGCCCAGCCTTGTCAGTCCCTTCACCCTCTTCAGGTTCCCTGCATACCTCCCGCACAATCAGAATCTCACGTTTTCTCCAATGAGAACTGCCATGGCCTTCAGGTCTCCCCATGAGGGTTCTCTGGCCTCACTCTCCTGACTGGGACCATTCTGCAACCAGGAGCAGGGGTCCACCTCCTTAAACTTGCTCTCATCTCATTGGAACTGCCCATCACCAACACCCTGGATTCACTACTTCGATGCTACTCCCTGGACACTCACACCCCATTCGCTGCATGGACCAGTATAGGGTGGCAGCATAGAAAAAGGGCCCTTGGAAGGACCAGGGTTACCTTTAAGCACAAGAGCCAAATATCCATGTTGGGAGTCATTGCAAGGATGTGGCCAGGGAGAGACAACCACCGAGTAAACATACACTATATATACTAAGCCCCTGGCCAGGGGAACATTTGTGTGTCATCTCCTTTTAAAATGCTCATCTGGGCCAGGCATAGTGGCACACGCTTGTAATCCCAGTACTTGGGAGGCTGAGATTGGAGGATCTGGGTTCGCGGCCAGCTTCAGCTACTTAGTGAGGCCTCCGCAACTTAGTGAGACCTTGTTTCAAAATAAAAAAGAATAAAAAATAGGGCTGGGGGTATAGCTTGGAGATAGAATGCCCCTGGGTTCAATCCCCAGTACTGAAAAAAATAAAAAAGCTCAACTGGGATAGTTGTACAGAGAGTGAGTTCTGAGGTCTACAGATATTCAGCAGTTGGTCTGAAGTCACACAGCACAAAGAGCAATGAGGCTGGAGGAGCTGGTGGTCTGCAGGTAAGGGTTGCATGTTCTAGAAGCAGAGATCAGCTGTCTCCCCCTGCCTACTGCCACTCACTCCTCAGCACTGCGGAGACCCCTCCTTAAGCCAGACACTCGCCAAAGCCAGACACCAAGCCAGACACTCAGCACAGGAGCCGTAGCAGACTTGGCTCTAACATCACCAAGCTTTTCGCTTTGCAGACAAAACACCAATCAGGAAATTACAGAGTGCTGGAAACATCGCTTCCTCACAAGCTGGGAGGTTAACAGCACTGTGGCTCAAGGCCAGAGCCCTCAGGGGGGTTCCTGGGTCTATCCCAAGGGATCTGTAGAGCAGCTTGCCTGTGGAGGTCAGCTCATGCTCTGACTAGGGTGATACGCCCCGTGCAGGTGGGGACCTGGCTTCTTCTGAGGCTCAGACTCGATCCCTTTAGCTGGCGCCCACTGTCATTGCCAGAACGGACCAGCCATCAAGCCACACCTGAGCAGCAGAGACAGGGAGACTGACCAATCTAGAGTATGAAGAGCCCTTCTTTTTCCAACTTACCTTATGATTGCCAAGGTGCTTTCATATCTATTATTTCATTGGATTCTCATGACAATAAAAGCCAATGTCACTTTTCAATTTTTCTACATGAACATCATCAACAACAAAGCAAGGCTCTGAGCGGCCTGGCACATGGAAGACCTCACAACAATCTTGGAGGGTAGTGGACATTAAAAGCAATCGGTGTTGTCTTCCTTTAATTCCTTTTGGTGTCCTGCAGGATCCAGTGCTCAGAGGACTATTAGGCACAGTGGGAGGTTCAGGGAAGGGCCTATGGTCCTCACCAAGCCATTCAGAATCCTTCCTAGAATGTTTGGTGGAATAATCAGGAAAGGGCAAGAGGTCAACCTGGAACAAAGGCAGGCAATCCCCCTCACCACAGAGGAGTGCCTGCCAGAGAATGAGGCTGGCTCAGGAGAAAGCCACCATTAGATATGCAGAGATGGATTTCTGGAAACATCACCGAGGAGTACACAACTCCAGCCATGTCTGAAGCCAAACCTATCTCTGGAGTTTTTAGGTATGGGACTCAATATTTTCTTATCTTGTTTAAGTCAGAAAGAGTCTCCATACGAAGACAAAGAGTACACCAAGGCCTTCTAATTAGTGCAAGGTGCCAAAATCTCCCAAAAGATAAAAGTCAAAATCCAAGAAAGGCGTGGGTTTTCACCCATAGGCAGTTACTTTTACTCATTCAACAAATATTTATGGACCAAGTACAATGATGATTGGTTAGAAAGAGTAATGAGCCAAAGAGACAGGATCCCTATGTTCAACAATCTTAATAGTACAGAGGCAGACACTGGAGGATTTGGGGTGGCAGCAATAACAATACAAGCCTTGTTAGAAGGAGGAATATTCTCAGAATGTTATATTTCAATTGAAACTGAAGGACAACCAAATCTGAGCCTCAGAAAACAATCTGGGACCCAGCAACAGCACAGGTAAAAACCCATTGCTAAGTCAACAAGTCAACAATCTCACCACCAAATGACTCAGCAATAATGGTGCATTTTTTTGTGGGAGGGATATAAGTAGATTCTACATCTTCTTTTGTAATTTAGAAATAAAAACAGACTCAAATCTCTCCAAGCTAATCAGATAAGCATGCGAAGAAATATTTACAAGGACGTTTTTGCAGCAATGTTTATAACAACAAAACCTAACAATAGGAATTTAAAAATAACAGCAAGATATGTCGATAGGCCCTTACTGATGAACAACATTTTAAAAGACAACATAAACACACATTTATTGATGTGGAAAGATGTACATGTCTAGGAGAAATAAGCAGGTCTCAAAGAGTATGTATAGGATGATTCCATGTATTGAGCACAAAATAGGAATTCAATAAATATTTACTGAATGAATGGCAAATAAATATATCTAACAGATAAACACCAAACAAAATGTTCATGTTCATTATTTCTAGGTGATGGGAGTATTGGTAATTTAAAATTCTTTTCTGCATCTGCCTATCTGATCTATCTATTTGTTGTTTTTGTATAATGCATATGAATTACTTGCACAATAAAAAGGAATAAAGAAAAAAAATCTATCCGAAGCAAGCAATGACTTGCCAAGGTCAGCTTTAAAGATCAACACTTGTAATTAGAAAATAGGACTCCAGGAAAGAACAGAAAATAACACGGCTGGATAAATACAATGGATAGGAAATATCCCTGCTATTAAACATCGAAGGGAGATAAAACTTTCTTCAATGTCACAGTGAAAAATTTTAACAGGAGTCCACTTTACATTTCTTATTTATTCAGCTATCTGTAACTCTGCACATTAGTTAAATATTAGTAAAGGAAAACATTTACACTGATGCAGAAATGAAGTCAACAAAGCTTATGTCTGTATGATGCCAAAAAGATTACACTTAAAAAAAAAGGCCTCTGTGTGCCAAACATCTAAATATTTGGGGAAATCTGCAAAACAAATGCCATTTGGATCAATTTCTGGGTGACTGATTGCATCGTCCATTTTTGTCCAGTGTTTTAGCATAATAGAGACTGTGGCCTCAAACAATCAAGGCAATGACTGGGTACAAACATAGCCAGCTTGGTCATCGCCATCACTAAAAGCATGTGCTAGGCAAATAACACTACCAGCTCTCTGATGTCCTTTTGCAGCCAAATTACAATCCTCTGATTGTTCATATCATTAGGAAAATTATGTTAACTTTGAAACTCTGGAAGCCCTGATGGAGTCGTAGCATTGGCTCTGAAACGGGCAGATTTGAAGAAAGCAGACCGCAGGTGCTATGGAGAGTTGGCCAAATGGCAGGAACTGGGCCCTGGGGACCTTCCTAAATTACAAGAGCAGCTCCCTGGACCCCACATGTCCCTCCCAGATCCTGCACCAGCAGTGTGGCTCCCACCTTCTTGAGCCTGCCTCACACACCAGCCTGCAGCCTCCCCGCTCACTGAAGGTGTTCACGTAGGCTGAAGAGGTCAGGAAAGGCAGACTGCAGGAGCAAGGGGCATCCTGAGCCTTGTAGTACTGACCAAAAGGAAAAGGATGCTAGAGACATGGTCATGCAGGCCACTGAAAAGACCTAGGCCATGGCTTCTGAGGACAATCATACAGCTTACAGCTGTTCCCTTGAAAAAGCATGGGACTCTCATGGGACAAACTCAAAGACTTGGGAAAGAAGAGAAGCCATCTCCCCCATGAAACCATGCCCACAACACTGCTCACCTGGTGCTGGAATCAGCTGTTTGCATGTGGTTGTTCCCCACTGGACATAACCTCCTGAAGCTGGGACCCTATCTTACAAAACTTGGCATCCCTGCACCTGGCACACAACACTTGGAGAAGTCCAAGAGTCTTCACTCAGTAACTATTGGCAGTTAAATGAGTGAGTGATGAATACTGAGACTAGCAAAAGTGTATCTGACCCAAAGGCTAGATTCTGAATCAGCACATGCTATTAAACATCATGGATGCTCCACAGTGCCTCCAGGGAATCCCTTCCATTTCCTAGTAAGTGCATACAGAACCAGCCAGTCTCTCTCCTCCACCACTGGACAAGGTCACTGGTTCTCGTGTTTAAAGCTAGAGGAAGTGTGTACCTGGCTCAGGGAGTTACCACACTGCACAGTCTCCCACATGTGCATATCAGTAACAAACACAAGGAACACCACAAGTGCACTATGGTAGGAACATAGGAACCAGACCCAGAGAGACAGGAGAGGAGAACCAGGTTGAGCTTCCCTCTGCCCTTTTGCACGCTCATTCTGGGGTCCACTTGCCCTGAGGGGAATGGTGGATGGAATCTTCAGCATTACTTAAGCTGCTGTTTCTCTCCTTTTCAAAATACTACCAATAAGTGAAAGAGTTAAATTCCTATTCCATGGATCTCAGCTGCATTCCCGTGATCGGATAACAGTAAATTCAAAATGAAACAGGAATAGGTTGGGGGAAGGCAAAAGGCTGCCCCATCAGATCATATAGCAGTGCTGGCCATCAGCACCACTCACTGTGCTACCCACACTTGCTGCCAGCACACCTGTCTCTCCTGTGCCCTGCTTCTACTCCATCTACTCAGCCTTGGCCGGGGCTTTCGCCATCACTCAGCCTTCCTACTCCCAGACACACCTGTCTGTGGACTTTTCAGTGCTGTTTCTTCAACAAGCCCAACAGCTTGATTCCTGCAAGACAGACAACCCTCTACCCCATTCATCTCACTTTTAGACCCCGTGTGAGTGATAGTACAAGAGGGAATTCTTGGTGGGCCAAATGAAAATAAAGGGGCATGAAGAAATACAGACATGTAGTTATTCATTACTACCAGTGTCATGCCAGGCCATCTTGGAGCCTGAAACAAAAGGAAAAATTAGTAACACTGATCTTGTATTGATTTGAAGTTTTGCTATTTTGTTCATCATAGATTTTTACATCATTCTTGATTTTCTAGAATATTATATTAAATATTATTGAGCTTGATTTCTGAGGGTTTTTTTGGCACCTCCTTAAATTTTAAAGCTGAGAAAAGTGCCTTACTTATTTCATCCTAATCCCTGTGGATAGAGCTATTATTTATTGAGCACCAATAATATACCAGACAGGGCACTTTGAAAACATCATATACAGCTGGGCGTGGTGCCTCACACTGGTAATCTTGGGAGGCTGAGACAGGAAAACACAGTGTTGAGGCCAGGCTTAGCAACTTAGTGAGGTCCTCAGCAACTTAACAAGACTCTGTTTCAAAATAAAAAGTAAAAAGAGCTAGGGGTGTAGCTCAGAGGTAGAATGCCCATGGGTTGAATCCTCAGTAACAAGCAAATAGACAAAGAACAACAAAAACATTATACATAACCTTCACAATACTCTTACCAGGAGTGAGAAATGGTCTTGTTTGACAAATGGGGAAACTGAGGTATGAAAAGTAAATGACCTAGTAAGTGTCACAACAGCTGGTAAGAGGTAGTGGGGACACAAATTCAGAAGACAGTGAAGAGCAACGCGTGTGATTAGAACACACCAACCCACTGAGGATCTTTTTAGGGGAGAAGTGATAGGAGGCATGTGAGATGAAGCACACACAGGCAGACAGAGAGATTTCCAGGGTGAATTCCAGGGTGCTGAGGTTCTAAGGGATCTGGAAGGGGCTGTGGAGACCAACCACTTCCACGAGCATTTGCATATGGACTAAGGAAAGGCTTCCCCATTACAGGATTCACAGGCTGGTGGGCGTTTTAAAATCCAGGCTTTGAATTTTTCATAAGATTATTTTAGATTTGTGGGAGGAAAATTATTATGAAATCTGTGGCCAAAAGTATTTTTCTTACAATTTATTTTTTTTCCGAAAGAATAAAACAAAGTATCTCTCACACACGCAAAAAATGTCTAATTTGATTTAAGGCCATGGATCAGCTTCTTCGTCTGTTCATGAATATCACATTCTCATTAACACCCAGGGATCTGTGGAAACCCCACTGAAAATCACAAAGCCTCCATGGGGATTGAACTGGGAGCTGTTTTTTCAAGAATGTGTATGTTATACTGAATACCAATGTATCAACTCTGGCTCCCGAGCTATAATTCTGCTCATATTAGCAGTAAGATGAATGAGTTGAGATATTGTTAACTCTTAGGCTAGACCAAATATACCATGTTGTTCAGACTAAGCTGTCAATATTAGAGACTACTGGTTAGCACCATTCTGCTGTGTGTGGGTTGGCACATTCCTACAACGCTGTTTATCATCTTTTTTATTTTTCTATCATTGCTGTTTGCCACACACCTTGCCAGCCAATGATGACATTGGCTAAGGTCCAGAAGTAGATGAAAGACATATCCCAGGCCAAGATCTACTTCTTCTCCAACTTCAAACTACATTAACTTTTCTCACATCAAACTTTCTCTCATACCTGTCAGCACCACACCATTTAATGCTTAATTAGATGTAGTCCATCTTATTAAAAATCGAGACGTTTTTGTCTATTTAGGTAGAATTAGCCGCTCAGCAGCAGGGATTTTGTTTTACTTCTTCCTGCATACTTGGCTAAGGGATGAACACAATATTAGGCTGGCAAGTAAAAGGCTTACTGGGGCCAAAGAGAGACTCAAAGAAAGGTTGGCAGGGCCCTGTGTGCAAGTCCTGGTGGATAGAGAGTGAGAGAAGACCTAGGGGCCTGGTAGGACTATTTTTAGAGGAAAATGTATCCAGAGGCTGGATCAACACTGAAGATGTAAGGAAGTCAAGGTCATCACAGAGCAAATACAAAACAACTAGCACAGGGGAATACCACAATTGTGGAGGCTACGGAGTGAGGAGAAGGACACAAATATGTCTGCGCAGGTGGTTTAAGATAAGGCCATGCCTGAAATGAGAGTATTGGAAGTCATCTGATGGTCAGTGAATCATGAGACTGTCCTCTTAGAGCTATCCTGATATGAATCCTCTCCATCCCCGGGCCTTTATCTGTAGTGCTCAACTCCTTTACCACCAGATTCCTGGGGTTCGGCTTAAGCTCCACATTCCCTGGTTAATGTGAGACCCAGGGATAGCCACAGGCCTCCATTCTCTCTCTTTCCTAAGCATTCTACAATGGCCACAAGAGATCAAGGCCACCTGATGTAATAGCACTTGTTTATGAATGATAAACTTTGGTCCCAACATACCAGTAAAAGAAGGCATTTTATGTAGCCAATATATGGAGAATGGCAGAACGGTGCCAACTACAGAGTAGATAGGAGCTTGCTTGCGATTTTTCTACCTTGCTCAGCATCCAATCAATACCATAGAGCCTCAGCAAACAAGTACAATGGGGTTTATCATCAAATAGCCAAAGGTAACAAACAAAATATCACAAGAAGCCCCTCACACTGGATTTTACCTATATTGATTGATATTAGATCTTCCTGACTAGAAATTTGTCTCCTTCTCTAGTTTAGACAACTTCTCCAAGCCTTTGATCCATGACGAAAACCCCCATTATGTTAGTGACTTGCTGAAAGCTCATGAATAGCAGGGAACTGGCTCCCTAAGATGGTCCCAGCATCAGAAAGTTTCCCTAAAGAAGCACATCCCAAATATTCCTAGAGATTCATCCTCCCTGTTACCCCTGCAGATGGCTGTGGGTGGTGATTTCTGCAGAGGGTTTTCCTGTTGGAATCCAGATGGCCAGAAGTAGCTTTGCACTGCCTTCTCCCATATCTCACCTCATGAATGTCTGCACTTCCTCTGGAGGCTTCTCCAGATGGTACTTGTCATAAATGGAAATCAAGGTCAGCTTAGTCATCTGTTTACATTAGGAAAGTCACCTTCAAACTGATCAGTGCGCTTGCTCGCTCTCTCTCTCTCTCTCTCTCTCTCTCTCTCCTTCCCTCTCCAGCTCCCTCTCTCCCTCCCTCATTCCTTCCCTCAATCATCTTAAATTTGTGAATAAACACGAAGCTTGTATTTTTTTTAATTTGGTGCATTGTAATTATACATCATATTGGGGTACAGAGTGTCAGAAAAATACATGCTTGTATATTAATGAAGGTGCTTGTTTAATTAACTGGAATAAGAAAAATTGCAATGAAGGCTGCCTAAGTGGAAAGTTCAAAGAAGTCATAGGCCCTAATGACCTCATATGATTGCTTTTTTATTGGAGTTAATAATTTTCTTACTCTAACTGCCTACTAGAGGGAAGGCAGAGCTGTCTCTCATAGAAAATAATATTAGCACCTCTACAGTTTTTTATATTCAATGACCAGCATATAATAAAAAAATTACTAGACATGGGAAGAGGCAGAAAAATTTGACCAATAATCAAGGCAAGAAAGATCATAGAAACAGACCCACAGATGACACAGATACTGAGGTTGGGGGATAAAAATATTTGAAATAATTGTGATTAACATTAGAGAAAATAGAAGATACACAAAACACATCAAAGGATGGGCAATTGCAACAGAAATTGAAACTGATTGTTTTAAAAGACGTTTTGTAACTGAAATATCTGCAATGTACCAAATTAAAAACATCAGGAGTATTTAACAGCAAACTGGACAAAGAAGGAGACAAAATTAGTACATAGTCATGTTAAAGCAAATGGAAATAAATGAATAGGACAAAAAAGAGAAAAGATCACAGCACAAGAGGTATATGGAAATTGACCAAATTGTCTAATGTACATGTAGTTAGAGTTGCACTGTGTTTTGCCTTCAGATAAACTCCAGCTGAAGCTGTCTCCTCACTTACTCTATGAGTAAGTATCGTTTTGGGTAAGTGTCCTAACTCCTCTGAGCTTTGGTTTTTGCATGTTCAAAACTGGAACCAATAAGTCAATATTATAAGCTTTTTAAAGCAAGGCAGAGTATCTGGAAGTATTTTCGGTGTGCTTCTCCCAGCCATCCCTGCAGCCCAATAATCTCTTTCATCTTCCCAGCCACCGAATCAAGACAAATGTCAACAATTGCAGATCTCTAAAATAAAGGCCCTTAATACTCCTAGGCTCACAAGCCCTCAGTCAATGTGAAAGGTGAAAAGATAGAGATGAAGACTCATGGAGTGGTTTTTCCTGATTCCTGCGCAAAAAAAAAAAAAAAAAAGACATGGTGCAGGATAGGAAATTGGAGACAAGAAAGATAATGTAGGCCAGGGAAGAGCAAGATGTAAAACCTGGGCTGATAACAAGAGCAAGAACTGTCCATTACCAGCATTCAAGATCACATAAAAACAGCTCTGTTCTTAGGGATGCTTCTTATTGCCATCTTCTAATGATGATCCCTGTGCTGGGACAATCTGTAGACTTCAGTGCAAACAACACTCATCTGCACCCTGATTTTCTGGGAAGTCCCCCATCTGGCCCTTTCCATAGGGTAACCAATCCCTATCTTCTAGATCAACACATGAATAAAATGAGGTAATTATTCCAACATTCATTATCTTATTCACAATTGTATTAGCTATTGACTGCTTCTAATTTTCTATATTTATTCCACTTATAGCTAATATTTAATGAGTGCATATTATGTACCAGGCCCTGGTCTTCACATAACACATGTTTATTTACTCATTTATGGCAACAACCTTCCAAGAAAAGTATTAGCTAAATATCTTCCTCAAGGCCATACAGCTAACCAAGTTTTTTTTTTTTTTTGTCAAATGTAAAGTACCGCCCAAGGGATGGATAATACCTGCTGAGTGCCACTAGGGCCTCATTGAACCCAAACAGCAATGACTGAGGCTCAGCCCCCTCATCTACAAATGTAGTTATGTCATTAGCCATCACTGGCCCCAAGATGTTAAACTTGGCTGCAGTGAAGCTTAAATAAGATGATTATATAAAGTGTCCATCACAGTGATCAGCAACTGTCAACACTCATTAAGCATGTGCTGTCTCTTTCCTTTCATTTGTGTGACAACAGCAATTTCAGAAAAAAAAGGGAATTAGGGAAGATCTGGGATTTAAAGTGTTCCATACATATAATTCACATACATAATCAAGTATGGGAACATCCACTCATATCGTTACACTTTTTCATGTATTTAATGAAAGTTAAATGAATAATGAAATAGTTTGTCTCCAAAATGGAGACCTTCTGGTTAAAATCTAGAGCATCCGAGCTTACAGAGATGTGTCAGAAATGCTGTTTTCTATCACTCCGTTCCTATTAGGCAAATCTGAGGTCCCAGAACAGCTTCCCCATCTTTGACCATGCAGATAACCACAGGGGTCCCACACAAGGCTCAAATTCAACCTTAAAGAGCTGGGGCCTGAGTCATGCAGGGTCAGGGTGCTGGATTTATTCCCCATCTCTAAGTTCCCCAAGAGTCAGAATTTAAAAAAAAAAAAAACTTCAGGACATCTCAGGTCAATGCCACAGAAGCTACCCAAGTAGCTGGTGTCTGGAGCATTTCTCCAAAGGACTGGCACCAGTACCATGTCAGCCCCCAGGCAGGGCAGGCCATGGGGACAGGTAGACATAATGGGATTGTTGAAGGATTTGAAATAAAAGTAAAATCACAAAGTCCAGGTAGGAGAAGAAAGCTGGCTCTGACACTCCTGCTCTTCCCATCAGAGGTAATCTCATTTTGAACTTGGCCTCAAGGTTGTTAGAAACCTATTTAGATCTTGTGTAGCCTCTGCATGTGACTAGAATATAAGTCAGAAGGTCAGCTGAGCAAATGTGGCTATCAGATTCTAAGTCCACTCTGGGCCAGACCAGGGTGGATGGAGGGACCCTGACAAAAAGGGCCATGCAGTCCTGAAGCTGAAAGAAAGATCATCATTGTCTTGACCTGGCCTTGATTTAGGGAAGGTAGCCACTCCTTATGGAGCTCAGGCCTCACCTCAAGCATCAAATACTGAATTGCGCACTTTACAGAACCTCCTCCCCTCCCCCAGAAGTTACCTCTTATGGATACTATTACCTCCAATTTATATAAAATAATATGAAGCCAGGCATGGTGGCACATGCCTGTAATCCCAGTACTTGTGAGGCTGAGACAGAAGGATCACAGGTTTGAGGCCAGCCTCAGCAACTTAGCAATACCCTGTTTCAAATTTTAAAAGGGCTAGGGGTATAACTCAGAGGTAGTATGGCCCTGGTTTCAATCCCAGTACCAATAATAATAATAATAATAATAATAATAAGAAGAAGAAGAAGAAGAAGAAGAAGAAGAAAAGAGGAGGAGGAGGAGGAGGAGGAGGAAGAGGAGGAGGAGGCTGAGTTTGGGATGTGAAGTCGCTGTTCCAGGCCTCCTAGTTGGTAGGTACAAGTCTGCAAAGCCAGACCTGTCCAATCCTTCAGGTCAGGAAGACTTATTTTCCTATACAACCTCTATTCTGATTATTGAGGTATCCCTCTGGACCACACACTGCACTTTACCCTCTACAAATAAAACTTCATCTTAATCCTCAGAATTTCCCTGGGAGTAGGAAAGAAAACTTTCTGGTCAAACCAAATGTCCATTAAGGATTTTTCTAATCTAACACTGTATACTCCTCTACTGGAAAGAAGAAAGAAGTGGCAATATCTTTGAAATATGTTCCCTAAAATTGCTGGGCACCAGTCCTCATGGCAGTGCACACCTGTAATCCCAGTACTTAGGAGACTGAGACAGGAGGATTGCAGGTTTTAGGACAGCCTTAGCAACCTAACAAGACTTTCAGCATCCTAGTAAGACCCTGTTTCAAAATAAAACAAATTAAAAGGGCTGCAGGTGGAGCATCATCCAATCTCCAGTACCACACACACACCACACACACACACACACACACACACACACACACACACACACACACTTCAGGCACCAAGAAAACTATAAACTCCAAAGTCTTTCATTCATGGCGCAATATACCATATTCATGGAAAGGAAGTTTTAATAATTAGAAAAATGTCAGTGTTCTCCAAATTGGTCTATAAATTTAATGAACTTCATTCAAAACAAGTTATTTCAATTGACTTGAAAGAATTGAAAATCATGCATATTTGAAGAGAAATAGACAAAGCATAGCCACACCACTTCTGAAGAAGAATACAGTGGAGGAACTTGCCCTAAGACACAAAGACTAAATGCAGATGTTTAATGATTAAAGCAGAATGCTACTGGTACAGGACTAAAAAGAAATAACCAACAAACCAGAATAGAGAGCCCATGAAGAGATCTCATACTCATATGATTTAATACATGAAAGAAACAGCATGATTGGTACAGGAAAAAGGAAGGACACCTCAGTCTTTGGAAAGTTTACTTCTTCATGTGTAAAAACTGCAATAAGATCTCCATCTCTTCGCATTCACAGCAATAAGTTCTGTGTATTTGTGAGTATGCATGTTTCTTTCTGACTTTGGGATAGAAAAAATATATTTCAAACAAGTTCAGGACCCAGGACTCACTCTAGCAGTGAAAAGAAGATTGATGCATTTCACCTCATTGAACTTAAAATTCTAATTCATCAACGATGTCTTGCCTGGAAAAGATATCTAGAAAACATGTGACCAAAAAGATTAGTATCAAAAATCTTTAAAAAGCAACTAAATAGTAATTAAAATATAATAAGCACAATGTAAAATTAGAAACAGATGTGACAAGGCAGTCTCACAGCAGAGGAAACACTTGCAGCCAATAACATATATCAAAATGTTTAGGACAGGTGTGATGGCACAGGCCCATAATCCCAGTACATGGGAAGCTGAGACAGGAGAACTGCCGATTCAAAGCCAGCCTCAGCAATTTAGCAAGGGCCAGTAAGATCCTGTTTCAGAATAAAAAATAAAACAGGGCTGAGGATGTAGCTCAGAAGTAGAATACCCTTAGGTTCCAGAGAGGGAGGGAGGAGGGGGAAGGAAGGCAGAGCTCTAGTAGCAATTAGGAAACTGAAAGACCAAGATCATGAGATTTCATTGTACATTCATTCAACTGGAAAAATAAGGAGTCTGACAACACTCAATATTTGAGAGAATGCAGTTTAACATGAGTATTTTGGCCATTGCCAGAAGGAGTATAAAATGATACTGATGCTTTGAAAAACAGTTTGGCATTATTCTATAAATTTGTACAGTTACCTACCCAAAGGCCCATCAGCAGTAGAATGAGAAAATAAAGGGCAGCTATTTCACACACTGGAATATTATACAGGTACACATAGTAACATTTTAAAGCTGACCGGAAAAAAAAGTCCCAGAGGACAATATCTAGTAAGGACAAGAAAAACTAAACAATTTGGGGTTGAGGTAGTACGTTTGATAAAAACTTAAAGACAAGGGATAATAATCACAACTTTCAGAATCCCTGTCACTTCTGTGATAGATGGGATATAGAAAGAGCATATGGATAAAAGAAAGTTGTTGGTAATACACTATTTTGGCTTGAGTTTGGGGTTCACATCGTTTGGTTATTTTAATAAATAAAAGAGCTAATAGTAATAGTAGGTCATGAAAAGAGATATGATTGATTCAATTCAGTATTCCTGAGGGCCTATTAAAAAAAAAGGTCTGGACTATAGGCCCAATTGAATTTTGGCAATTGCCAAAACAGTGGTATTCATAAAAGGGACCTGTCTACCATCCACACAGCTGCAGATTGGAGACCCATGGGCAGGAGGCTCTCCATCCCCCTCTTCACTCTGAGCACAGATGACAGATAGATATGCAACCCGCTTAACACTGCAGTCCATTTTCCTTGTCTTGGCCATGGCAAACATTAGTAATGGGTCTGCTAAAACTTCAAACTCCTCCACCGCTCCCCCACAGTCACTCAAGATGAAGGATACAGAGCAGTGGGTGTGTTCTGTCCACAGAGGCTCAGTTGGGATGCCCTGAATGGCTGACAATTCAGAGAAGAACTGAAGGGATGCCAGGCAAGGGGAGAGAGGCAGGCTGGCTGCTGGAATGGGATGCCGTGTGGAACTGCCACATGGCTCCCTGGGTGACAGGGCCTGAACACTCCCTGCTGTGCTGGGCCTCCCTGCCTGCACTGTTTCTTGAAAGAAAAAGGAATTCAGGATAGACAACAGCATATTTAACTTGACGTGTGGGAAATATGCTATGCCGTGAGGTGTGGAGGCAGAAATGGAAACCAATTTCCCAAAGAAATATCTCTGTTCATGGATGACGGGGTCATTTGGGGTCCCCAAGGGAAAACTGGATGCTGAGGAAGGAAATGTGATTCCTCTGGTGCATTCCTGGATGCTCAGGGCAGGCAGGACTTTAGCCTGACAGATGATGCGAAAGAAGACCCAAGGGCACAGCTGAAATCAGCAGCCTCCAACTTTCCAAATGTCCCGGCAGCTCCTCAGAGCCAGAGCTGCAGCTCAGAACAGGCACACCAGCAAAGGTCGGGGAAATAAAAGCCAAGACACCAATGGTGTGGGGTTTGTTCTTTTGGTTCAAAACCAAATCTTCTGAGTCTAAGACCTGAGTCATTTAAGAAGGACATCAGGATTCCAAGCAAGGGAAGGAGGTGGGCTGTTTTTCCCTTGTAAACTCATTAATTTCATGGGAAATGGCTTATAATTCTTTCTGGCACCCTCACAGGCTAGCAGTGTATGCAGCATAGTATATTCTCAGCGAATGTTGTTGATTTCTTAATCAATTTCTCCAATCCGAGAGGCTCACTCAGCAGCAGGGAATGTGGAAAGGGCGGACAAGATGCACCTAGTGTATATTATCATATAAGCACTGACTAGAAGCAGAGGGTGGGGACACAGGTGTAGCACGAGAGGAAAAGGGGAGCGGTTCTCTCAAGGGAACTGTGCATCTTGGTAGGTTTGTGTGCAGCCCAGCATCTCAGATAGGGCAGAATAATAAAAGCATAAGACCTATAGAAATTGGGGAACAAGGGTAATATCAGATAGAGGAGCAGAGATTCCAATGAAGTGATGGAAGGGATTTAGGGGAGGGAGGAGGGAAGATAGTGATGTAAAGAATGTAACAGTTGACATAATGCTCTGTATGTATATTAAATTACCAATGCCAATCTCAAAAACAAGTATGGGGAAGGGGAGGGAGGGGGTTGGAACTCAGAGGGAAATGTTCCAAGAGTTGTATGCATGTATGCTCCTATCACTCTATACCTCAGTATGATGTATAATTACAATACACCAATAAAAGCATAAAAACATTATCTATAAAAATTTAAAGTAAAAAAAAAGACCTCACAACAAAGAATTGTCTCCATGTGGGAATAATGAAGACAGAATGCCACATGTAGTGGCTCAGGGCAGTGGAGCGAACACAAATCAGAAATTAGGAGATAGGAAGGCACCATGTGCTTCAATGTCCTCATCTGTCAAATGAATATAATACTTACCAAGGTCATGTAAGGATTGAGGGAATTGGATGTGGAAATATGACAGAAAGTAGGAAACATTACAGAGACACAAGGAAAGGTCCCTGTCAGGTGCTAAGCAGACTTAAAGATGTGGCCAGATACAGGCAAGCTGCCCATTTCTTAGAGATAAGTGTGCATTAGCCCAGAAAGACACAATGCCCAAACCCAAGATGTGGGCTGATCCAGGCACAGCGGAGAAGTACCAGGCATGCCTGAAGACCTTTGTGTGTGAGCTTTGCTTCCCACCGCCTACATTGGCAGACACAAACAACTAAGGAGCCATCATCCCTGGGGTCTGAGCTAGCCTAAGTCAGCCACTGGGAGATCCTCCCTAGAGCCCTGTGGAGATCCTCCCACAGGTGTCCATGGCTTGAGTAATATCAAGCAGTTTCCAAGGAGTGGCCTTCATCCCACACATTCATCGGATGGGCCACAACTCTCTCATGTGTGCAGCTCGTGCCATTTGACACTCATCCATCACACTGAGGTACCCACCCATCATTCCCCATTTCCACCATTTCTCAGGAGGTAAGAGGAAAGGATTGCCAGGTAGAATGATGCAGTATTTTGATTCTTGGAAAATTCTGACATGATTATGTCTTACCCTTCCTATCCTTAAAATTCATTGTAACAGCAGTCTCCAAATTTTAGTATCACAAATCTCCATGCCATTGTGCCCTTTCAAAATTGCTCTCTCTAACCATATCCACTTGTTAAAAGTCTTACTCAAAGGTACCCTCTTCCCTGTGGCCAGTGAGCCCCCTGAAGACAGAACATTTGTTATTTGTTTCCCATTCCTCTGATAACATGAATCCTGTCTTCCTTTGGAAAACCACCTTACCTCTATTCTCAGTCCATACAAGTGATCACACCTCAGCCCAGGTATCGGATACAGCAGCCTGACCAATAAGACTGATGTCAAAGCTATTAGGAAGCCCTCTTTTCATGAGACCTGAAATCCAGTAGATGACTTCAAGTTGCCAGGGGCTAGCTACCACATGGAGAGTGAGGACAAAAGCAGAGTTGAGAGTGGCAGAGATTATCAATAACCTTGATTGAGCACTGGTTTCAGCCATGACAGAATTTCACACCTGGACTTCTTGCCATGTGAACCTATAAATTCTCTCTCTGTTTGTTGCAGCCAGTTTGAGTCTAGTTTTCTCTAGTTTGAATCTTGTTTCAGTCTGTATTCTCATTGCTATAATCCAAAGCAACTGACCACCACAACTTAGAGGAAGGAAAACTTATTTGCTCACAGTTCTGGAGATTTCAGGGGTTCAGTCCATGTTAGGCCAGGTTACATTGGTAGAGCTCAGGGCAAGGTGGCTGGAAGCAGAGAGAGCAGCACAAAGGCTTTGCTTTCATGTCATGGAGGCCAGAAGCAGGAGAGCGAGCAAGGAGATTCAAGGTCACCAACACAGTCCCCAAGGTCAAAACCCCAGTGACCCACCTCTTCCAGTTACATTCCACCTGCCTAGGTTACCACCCAATGCATCCATTACAATGGATTTATTCACTGATGAGATTACAACTCTCATAATTTAATTTTATCAACTCTGAGTATCAATATATGAGTTCTTTCAGGAGGCATTCTATATATAAACCATAACTCACCTGAAATGATCCTGGCTAACTTCCTGCACATGGTACACAGGACACCTGAATAAATATTAGATGTAATCCAATAAGTCTGTGGCATCCCGTTGAAACCCCAGCCTCTGAAAGTTCGACTTAACATCATCCTATGCCTTCTTGGAAGAAAGAAAACATCACTGTTCAATTTTGACTGATGATCTCATGGCAATATCACTTTGGTTCCTCAGGAGCTGCTATAAGGAGAAACTTATTGTCTTCTAACTTTTGGAAGAGCACTTCTAATTAAAGCAATATTAAACAGTAATAACTGTCTTATAGTTTTATGGCAATGCCCATGATCACATAAATAAGCATTTTATATCCAATTAACATTTTATATTTATTCAATCCTAAAACAATCTAGCATTTTTATTAATCAAATAAAATAGCATTTAATAGATATGGTTGTTTTAGCTTCTGAAATTAGCCTCATATAAAATTGCACTACATCCAATTATGCGATATATTGCCCCAAAAGAACAATACGTGCTCACCAGGATTTCCATCAACACAGTGCCTATATTTACCTACATAAGCAAAAACTAAAAGCTCCTAAAAGTCTATCATTTGCATAATGGTTTCATAATTTTCTGCTATAGCCATGTGCCACCTGTACAATTATTTACCTAAAATGTTTCTTTAAATAGACCCATTTTGCTCATTTAAATAATTTAATTTTAAAAAGGGAAACTTTATATCATGAGTTTGATGTGCTAGCTATGCTTTAAGACAGTATTAAAATAAAGACATCACTATTAAAATAAAAAGAGTTTGCCTTTGTATACCTCTAAAGTCACCCTGCATACCAACAATGGTAATCATGGCACACTTGGTTAAATCATTGCTTAAACCACATGGTTAACCCAGTGCACACTTGGTTAAACCATGCTAGTTAAACCATTCCATTGAGAACTCCAAGAGCAACCTGTCCAGAGCTCCCTGAGCCTACCTATGTCATACAACATCTACCTGTTTAGCTCTAACGCCCCCAGGTAGAGCCTCCACCTTGGACCAACCTATAGTGAGCATTCTCTCATCCCAAGCAATTAATTAATTAGCCAATTAGTTGTCTACAGTAAAAAGTTAAAACCATCTTTTACATGCTGGATGACCTCTTTGATCTTGCAGGACAATTGCGTTTTAAGTGCATTTCGGAAGGTGTCTGACCATTTAAAACAGTCACATTTCAAGGCTGAGTACTAATATGAAGGGGGACAAATCACAGAAGCACCTAAACCTGCAAGCTCTCCCGCATGTTTGCTTTTAAAACTGTTTTTGATCGTCTCAGTATCGGCACTACTATTTCAGAGTCCTCCCACCTACATTTCCATGTGGCATATCGTGGCAGCTGTCTGACCTTCTTCATGGTATTTTATCAGCTCTGTCTTTTAGACCAAACTTATTGGCATTCAGGTGCAATTTTTAAGACTAGCAACACTCCTTAATGAACACTTGGATGACATTGTTATAGGGTATAAAAAAGATTTCTAATTATAATAACAGTGGATGTTAAAATAACGGCACAATGGTTACCACAATGACTTGAGCCTTCCAATGCATGCAAACAACAAAAGGATTCACAGGACACGGACAAAGAATGGGCAATGTCTGTTTACCAGTTCCAGGGCAAGCACAGTTTACAGTTTTATCATCTGGCTTTGAAATTGTGCAGTTCATAAGACAAAAACAGGAGGGTCAGATTCTTTCCAATGTTGTACATGAAATGACACTTTCTTTTTTTTTTTTTTTTTTGCGGTACCAGGGATTGAACGCAGGGGCGTTCTACCTCCGCGCTACACCCCCGGCCCTATTTTTT
>PVJS01030805.1:0-23839 GCA_004027185.1 Glis glis | reverse complement strand
TTTTTTTTTTTTTTTGGTGGTATTGGGGATTGAACCCAGGGGCATTCTACCTCTGAGCTATTTTTTATTCTTTATTTTGAAACGGTCTCACTAAGTTGCGGAGGACCTCACTAAGTAGCTGAGGCTGGCCACGAACCCGGATCCTCTGGTCTCAGCCTCCCAAGTACTGGGGTTACAAGCATGCGCCACCACACCTGGCTGGTTACTCCTCTTAAACCTAGGCTGGACTGTAACTTCCTTAACCAAAAGAACATGGCAGAAGGGTTCCAGTTCCAAGCCTAATGCCTTAAGAAGGTTGGGAAGCTTGTGCTTTTGGGTCTTGGGAGCCCTGAGATATCATGTAATAACTCCAGCTATTCTATTATAGAGAACTTGTGGAGAAGCCACCTGGAGAAGGAGAAGTCACATGGAAAGAGGCCCTGAGACCCAGCCATCCCAGCATGCCAGCTCAGTCAAGCCCACAACCAATATATGGTGGCTGAATGCAGCAAGCCCAGCAGAAGAACCACCCTGCCAAACCCAGCTCAGACTGCAGAACTGTTATCTAATAAAATGGTGATTTCTCCAAGTCATTACAATTAGGGTGGCTTGTTATGCAATAATAGATAACCAAACTAAGTTCTTCAATAGTTCACACAGGAGCATCTTCTCGATGAGAATAAAGATTCCATACTCAAATGTTGTCTTCTTTCCCAACCTCCATGCACCCATAGTAACAAGAGTGGTAACAATAATTTGCATTTTCTTGTATGTTTTCTGACATACTCTTCATTTCTTGGCTTTTATGGCCATGAGGTATAGGAAAATACCATAGTAAAACTAAATCTTTAGTTTGCGTTGAGAATTATAATAAAGAGTAATTTTGAGGTTTCAATTAATGCCCTGTTGTACCTATCCTTAAACTTTGAAAAGTTTTAATACACATCTAAGAACTGAAGTTTTAAATTATAGTATTCTCTTCCATTTTCAATATTTTCACTGGTACCAGTTTCCTGGTATACCTAACAGCAAGGGCTCATTTTCATTCTATTTTTCATAAAATGTCACTTCAATAATGAGCCAGATTTGTGTTCACTAGTATAATTCTATGGCTCTTTAAAACATGTTAATGGAATGTTAATAATCTATAAAGCTGAGTTATAACACATGAGGGTTTATTATACTATTCTTTTAATTTTATGTGTTTGAAAAATTCCATAATAAAAAGGAAAAAATACTCATAACCCCAATTTCCAAAGCAAAGTCCAATTTCTTTCTGTTCAGAGTTCAAAAAAGTTATAAAAAGTGTAATAGAAAAAGGAAAGAAAGAGCTACACTAAATTTAACATCATAACCATATCAATTTAATGTATTGAAATAAGACCTCAATATTCTATTAAAAAAAAAGCCCACACATCAAATTTATATACAATACACTTTTTCCCAAAGAACTTTGGAGAACTTTTGATATGCTAGATAGACTGCAATTCTCCTTCACAGCGTCTCTGATGGCTTTCAACATGGTAGTGATATGAGCATCGAAAAGTTTAATTAGATCGCCTGTGGTCATAAAAGAAACCAGAACTGAGGAAATTTCAGAATCACAGAATTTCTAAAGCAAAAGTCAGCTAGTGAGAGCCTTTAGTCAAGGCTGAAAAACTGATGCGTCACTCCCAGAAGTGGACACCCATTTTCTGCACGAATAATTCTTCTTGCTTGATTTTGATGATCAACAGGAAAAGCACTTTTGGAGAGAAGCTATTTTCTTAAATAAATGAAATGAGAAACATTCTTCATCTATCAATTTGGGAATGAAAAACTAAGCAGCTCTTTCTCTGACAAGATGAAGTTTAAAGTTCACAATGCACTGTCGTTACTTGCTAAGACGCTGGATGATAGAACATCCCATTAGTGAACCACATTTTTCCCTTTTCGACTTTTACACTTATCATAAAGGTTGAAAGTTGAGAATTAACAATTGGTTTGTTCTTCTTTCGCTAAATTGTAAAATGGATTCTTTTCAATAGCAACTAAGCAACTGGTTTTCTGATTAAAGCATTAAAAACTATTGAAACAAATGTATATCATTTTATGTTATGAATTTTGTTAAAATTTAGAAAAGAAAACCTTGTTCTCAAAAATTTTTAAGGAAACGGAATGATAACATATTCTGTATTTTCTAGTTCATCTTGGGTGATGAGAGCTGGGATTGGGAACAATCTACTTAATCTATTTGCAGAAAAAATGAGTATTTTATGCTTTTTCTAAAAACTGCTTGAGACAGGGCTGTCAACATGGATTACTTACATAGTTAATGAAACAAACTCTGACGATGAAAGTACTATGTGTCATTCTTAATAATGAGTTCAGTTCTCATTCCCTTAAGCACACCTCCATATCTCTTTCCACTTATCACGCTCTGCTTTAAAATTAGTGGGAATGTCAATACAGACAAGATAGCAGAGAAAAGGGTACGTTTCTAACAAACTAGAAAGGGAACAGTACAATATTGTCAATAATCCTTCAGATGGTCATAATTTTAAAATGTAACTTTCCTTTCTAATTTTTAATCTTTCTTTCTTTCTTTCTTTCTTTTTATTGGTGCATTGTAATTATACATAATACTGATGTACAGAGTGATAGAAATATACATGCACACAAGTCAGGGAGCATTTCCCTCCAGGTCCCACCCCCTCCCTCCCCTTCCCCGTCTAAATGTCTTTGAGATTGGCATTGGTAGTTTAACATACTAACATATGTACATAGCATTATTTCAGCTGTTATATTCTTTATGTCTCTATCCCCCCTTCTCTCTCCCCTAAACCCCCTCCATCAGTCCACTGGAGTCTCTGCTTGTCTACCTGAGGTTACCCTTGTTTCCCAACTTCTGTCTAGCTTCCATATATGAGGGAAAACATACAATTATTCGCTTTTTGTGACTGGCTAGTATCACTTAGCATAATATTTCCAAGTTTTCAACCCAATTTGTCAAATTCGTTTTCACTATACTTTGCTAATATGCCTTAGCAGGCAGAAAACATAGAAAGCTCAGGTAAATCATATTAAACCTTCCCATCCTTTGTTCTATTCCCAGTACTAGCAGGCCAGCACTTTACCCTCATCTAACTCACTGTAGAGATAGAAGGGGCTTTAAAAAACCCTTGGAGCTCTAAGCTCCGGGCACGAAAAATGATCACATAGCCAACTTTTAGTGGCATATGGTTAAATAAGACAGGGACAGTGTATATAACCCAAGATGTCACTTCCGCCACCAGTTCAACATCATCCTATGGGATAGTTCACATAAAAAATTAATAAGCTACAAGCCTTGTGGCTTGAATGCTCCCTGCCCACCCTATGGTGAATGTAATGAAGAACAGCAAAGCCATCTAAGGATGGAGGGAGGAGGAAAGGAAGAAGAAGGAAACCTGAATACTCCGCACAATAGTGACCATCTATTAATAGTGACTGTTATTTTTATTTTATTTATTTATTTATTTATTTATTTATTTATTTATTTATTTTGCGGTACTGGGGATTGAACCCAGGGGGTTCTAGCTCCAAGCTACATCCCCGGCCCTATTTTTTATCCTTTATTTTGAAACCGGGTCTCATGAAGTTGCGGAGGGCCTCACTAAATAGCTTGAGGCTGGCCACAAACCCGGATCCTCTGGTCTCCGCCTCCCAAGTACTGGGATTACAAGCGTGCACCACCACACCCAGCTCCATACTGTTTTTTTTAAAACATTATGCATATCTCTGGGACTAGTAATATCCTGCTGATTTTTTTAATAAGTACTTTCTATCTTCATTAAGTCACAGTCACATGGCATGCCACTTAAAAAGAATGTTCTCCATGGGAAAAAAAAACAAATTTAAACTTTCTGGTTGGAACTATTCATTTATTCTCAGCACAGTTTCTGATTTTCTAGACTGGGAGACTAGAAAGTATTAATATAAAAAGAGTGCCAAAGTTCAGTGCCTAGAAAATATCTTGAGGTTCATTTGAAAGCAATAAGGAGTGAACAGCAATGAATCTCATGTTTAAATGTGCTCAACTATTATTTTCACCAATAAGACATTGCAAAAATATTTCTAAATACTTGGTAAAAGTATACCTTTCTTTCCCACTATAAAAAGACAATCTTCTAAAAAATTGAATTTGGATACCAAATTAGAAAATTGTTTTACTTTAGGATGGAATATTGATCACACACACACACACACACACACACACACACACACACACAGACATAGAAAGGAGAAAACTGAAGATAACATTTCATGAGGAAATGGTTCTTTATACACTTGAAAACTCCTAAGTATTTATAATTCATATATTTACTAAATATTACTTACTACTGCTACAAAAAATAACATTTAGTTTGACTCACCAGACAAAGTATTTTGATGGGTAGCGTGTTTAAGCCATTAACTGTTGTGATCTTGTTGTTGCCCAAACTAAGGTGAGTTAGACTGCTGCACATCTCCAGGCCACTAATTTCTTCTATCTCGTTGTCTGTACACCACGACTATGTTTAAGGAAAATGTTATTGAAAGGATTTTGAAGAAGAAAAGAATTAATGTTAAGTCATCACTAAAAACATCAGACAACAGCTTAAATAAAGAAGTTTTATGTGCCCAATATAGGATGAATACTAAGTCCTGAGATGTGTTTTTTCATTTAAAATGTCATATTATATATGAAATTGATTTTTTAAAAATGCTCAGTAGTATTGCATTCATATGTGACCCATTTAATTGGTGTGGGAAGAACTCTCACAGGGGTTCACAGCTGCTTCTGGGCAGTGTTTTCCAATGGTTGGTCAATGATCTCAAGGAGCAAGTCACATTCTTCCCCTCAGCCAGGACTTCTAAACACAGGGTCGCCCTGCACAGGCAAGATGCACAGAGATTTATCATCACTGTAACCAGAGTGGCAGCCTGGAAGACATCTTCTGTAGCAAATGGGTGGTCCAAAGACCAACACTTTGTTGACAGAAGAACAGCCCTTTCTTCAATATGCCCCCCAAAACACAATAAATTAAAATAAAATTAATACGTGGGATGGCATTAAATTAAAAAGCTTCTGTGTAGCACAAGAAACCATCAAGAATCTTGAGAGAGAGCTGACAGAATGGGAGATGTTTGCAAGCTATTCCTTTCTATCTGTATTGGTTTCTCTTCTCTTCTCCTTTTACAATAAATGAGCTTATACTGCCTTAATTTCTTCTTCTGCAGATCAACTTTTCTTTACTCATTGCTAAAATTTTAACATTTTATCTTCTGCCTCATCCTTGTAGTCACCTAAAACTGCAATCTCACAGTCATCAATTCCACTCAGCTCTCTCCTCAATCTCTTGACCAATTTCCAGGATTTCATGTCATCGCCTCATCAAAGCTCAGTTTTCCCTCTCAAGTAGCCTGTGACATCACCATTGCTCAGCCACTCATAATCTTCAGGACATCCAATTCATCACCAAGACCTGGCATCTTGCTTTAAAACATCTCTTTAATTATTCCCTGCCTTTTTATTTGCCCCTCTGCCAACTTAACTCACTCACCTTTAGCACTATAGGGGAACCACTCATACCCATTACTTCCTGCCTTCAAGTCCCCTTATACACCAGAATCAGGTTAATTTTTTCAAAATGTTGATTGCATTTCTTGTTTCAAGTCAAATAATCTCATTGGATGAACTCCGAACTCCTCACTCTGACATGTAAGACCTTTCACTATAAGCAGAACCTATTTATTCACTTTCATCTACATTTTAACCCAAGGAGAATTCTCTATTTCTCCCAGGCCAGTTCGCTCAATCTTCCGGAATGTACCAAGAGCTTCCTTATTTGACACTGTATCATTTTTTATACTGCTTCCTATTCCTTTCTGAACCTTACTTACTCTTCAAGACTTAACTCCAAATTACATTTCCTTTTTCTCAACATTCACATTAAACTGCTATCTCAAATTTTCTTTTTGACAGCTAACCCTCATTTTTTTATTATTTCAGTGTATGCATGTGTGTGTGTGTGTGTGTGTGTGTGTGTGTGTGTGTTAATGGGGATTGAACACAGGGGCATTCTGCCTCTGAGCTACATCCACAGCCCCATTTTATTTTTTTATTTTGATACAGGGTCTCACTAAGTTGCAGAGGGCCTTGCTAAATTGCTGAGGCTGGACACGAACCTGTGATCCTCCTGTCTCAGCCTCCCAAGTACTGAGATTACAGGCGTGTGCCACCACGCCTGACTATATTACTTCTTACTTACACAAGTAAGTACAAATGATAATGTAGGAGAAAAATTCACAATACATGTACAGAACAAAGGACTACTACCCAGGATACATTTAAAAAATGACAAATCAATAGAAAACAAAACGAGGAACCAACCCAATAGAAAATGGATAAAGAATATGTCCAGGTAATTTCCAGAATAGCAAATCCAAGTGGCTAATAAACATATGAAAAGACACTGCACTTCACCTGCATTCAGGAGAATGCAAATCAAGATAAGATGTCATTCTTCACCCATCAGCTTAGCAAACATTTTAAAGTAAAAGGTTTTGAAGGACATACACTTTGAATTACTGGTATGAGAGGGTTCATTATGATACAATCTCTCTGAAGGGAATTTGGCAATGTCTCTTGTAATTATAAATATGTCACAGCAGTTCTACTTCTTGTATTCATTCTAGGCATGCCATTTGTTTCTCAAAGCCTTTTCTGGTCAACTTCTAACCCCCAGCTATCTCTTTCAAATAATCAGAGAACCAGAGGATTTTTTTTAGACTAAAGAAGGGATCATAAATACCAAAAAAATTTTATATTTTGTCTCATAATGATTTGTAATTATCCTAATTCTACTACTTACTGGTTATAAAACTCAACCGTTCTCTGCTCTGAATTTTCATTTGTAAAATGGGGACAACATCAAGTTGTCATTAGGCCAAAAGTTTTAGGTCATAGGAAAAAAAAATACAAAATGGGTGTTAATGCCGGGCATGGTGGCGCACGCTTGTAATCCCAGTACTTTGGGAGGCGGAGACCAGAGGATCCGGGTTCGCGGCCAACCTCAGCGCGCGATCTCTCTCTCTCTCTCTCTCTCTCTACCTAGTAAGGCCCTCCGCAACTTTGTGAGACCCAGTTTCAAAAATAAAGCATAAAAAAATAGGGCCGGGAGTGTAGCGCAGAGGTAGAACGCCCCTGCGTTCAATCCCCGGTACCGCAAAAAAAAAAAAAAATGGGTGTTAATGAGTTATTCCTCACAATTGTAAGGTATCAATCTCATAACTACATTACAATCACATGAGGCCAAGGAATTTCATCCTCTACCTCTTGGCCAACAGCACAGAAATGGAAAAGTCAAGGCTGGGATTGAATCAGGAAAGAGCTAGGTCAAAGAAAAAGGAAAATAAAGAAACTAGATATAAATACATTTCTAAATGTACCAGACATCCCTAGGTTTTCCTCAGTGGTTTCAGATTCAATCTTTGGACACTCTTCTGTTGTGGTCAATATGCATTTTCCAGTCTACTTCCATAAAACTCCCTGCAAGAACAGTCCTACAAATAGATATCAGTGCTCACAAACACTATCCTTTCTAGTTTCATTTTCTTTGGGCTGTTTAAATAATTATTCTGAAACTAAAACAGAGACCAGATCTTTGTAGATATGAATTATAACAAAAGGTGAATGTGGAGAGTGCCTTTGGACATGCTTTTTGAATTGTGAATTGCTTGACATAAGTGCTGCCATTTTGAGGCAAATGTGTGTGAGTTAAAGTGAAACACCCAAAATGACAGCCCGGGGGCCTCCCAGGTCTGGCTTGAGTGATAAGATATGTTTAACGCCCTCTCCCCCTGGCTGATGCAACCCTAGCACTAGATGTAACTGCGCATGCCCAGCCTCAGTTTAAGGAGCATATGCCTAACTAAGATAAGACCCCCTCTCAAATGGTATATAAGGCCCAAGAGAAATAGGCCCAGTGAGCCTCCAGCTCCAAGTCAAGTGAGTTGCCAGACCCCCGGTCACGGTGCTCCACGACTGCTGGTGTGTTCCCACCAACGGCGACAACCCAAGAACCTGGAGGAGAAACTGCGTTCTGGTAAGCTCCCCCGCTGAGTCTCGGCTGTGCAGAGTTAGGACCCCCATACCCCGTGTGAAGTGTGAAAATAAATTGGTATAAACTCCCATCAGGAGTCTGAATCTAAATTCTGCCAGTCTATAGCTCTCCAACTCTCCCTAGCAGGTGGGGCCACTCAGAACAGTGAATGTGAAATATAGGAAAGAGGAGATATAACTATGGATGAAATAAAACACCCTTGGAGCAGGCAATCTTTGGCAACAAAAACCAAGCCATGAAAACTCCAACTAGTAACATCTATTACCTGCCTCAGTGTAGCAGAGAGCAACACTGTTTTAAGTCCTTTTTCAGGAGCACTAGGGTCCTAGTGGCTCTTTCCCAACCAAGATGACGATGCTGTGAATCCCAGCAGAGTCAAACAGGTGCTTGTGTGTACTGGGTGGGGCAGCAGTCCCATGGGAAGCAGGCAACAATCAGAACCCTAGGAGCCCAGGATCCTGCCACTATCAAGAGATATCGGGAATTGAAAGCTTGTTTATTGGGTCCACAGTCATTTTCCTGGACATCAAGAGGCTACCGCAGTTCCCTCTCAAGCTTCAACTGTGACAGCCAGTACATTTTCTGAAATGGGAGTAGCAAAGACAGAAAGGAGGAGGAAAGCAGATGTCTCACTGAAATCTCAGCCATGGCTACCCCAGATTCCACTGCAGTTACTCACAATGCCAGGACAAGGGTCAGGAATTGACTGAACATCCTGCAGAGAAATATGCTCATTTCAGAAAAATCGTCTTCTCCCCATTCCCACCTCTTCACTCCCCTTTAACTTCCGGGAATTTCAGGCACTTGAGTAAAGACCACAGCTGGCCTTCCATGTACATGGGTACATCCCCATATTCAACCAACCAAGGAGTGAACACATTTTATAAAAACAAAACTGCATTGGTACTGAACTGTACATTTTTTTCTAGTTGTTTTTCCCTAAACAATAGAGTAGAACAATTCTTTACCTAGCATTTACATTGCATTAGGCATTGTAAGTAATCTAGAGATAAATTAGAATATATGGGTGGGTGTTCCTAGGTTATATGCAAACAGAGGCCACTGTGTATCAAGGACTTGAGCATCCATGAATTTGGGCATCTGAGGGAGGTCCTGGAACCAATGCCCTGCAGATACTTAAGGATGGCTGTACTTTCAACAGTGACACTATAGCTTTTCCCCTAATTACCCCAAGGATCACATCATGTGTGACTGCCAACAATGATTAACAGTCAACAAGCAGGCATGGGCCAGAGAGGGTGCTTAGCTCGCAGTTTGCTTTCAGGAATACCTTTATCTCTCCCATCTCCTGTTTTCTTATTTTAAGAACCTTCACAGAACATTACTTGCCCTTCTTCCTAACATTACTCTTTCATGTTCTTTCTTAGGTCTTGTGAGCTTCTGATAAGAAGTATAATCTGATAAATCACTAAACTATTACAATAAATTAGCTTACTGGGTTAATCCTCTTAGGTATAATTTTAAAAGACAGCTATCAGGGGAAAGAGACGCAAAGAGTTCAAAATCATCATATCACATTCCAGCTCTGAAGTTTTACCTTCCTGTGAATAAATCTTTTGCAGTGGAATTTTAGATCCTTGTGGAAGGAACCCTGTGGCACTTAAGCGTAACTTTACAACTGGGGGGAAAACCCAACAATATATTTTTACACTTTGGCAACGCTGTCAGTAGTTCTCAAATGCCTGACATGAATTATTCACTAGCTGAGGATTTGCTCTTATTCATTTGTCTACAATCATAAAATATGGTTCAGGTGTATAGAAAACAGTTACTGAGAAATAAGTAGGAAATCCATCACAATTCTCTTAGTGGAGAGAGCCGCGATGATGGCTTTAATCAAAACCAATCCTGAAAGATCTATATCACCTTACCAGTGAAAAATGGTCTTCACTATAGGAGTGAATCTCTCGAAGAAATGAAACATGCATATAATTTAAATGGCCATGCAATAAAAGTAGTAATTACTCAGTGAATTGCAGCATAGGAAAAAAAAAAACAATGGAATTCAGAAGATTAATTTCAGTTCAACCATTTACCAGATGATCCTGGGCAAGTTGCTGACTCTCCCTGGGTCTGACTCCTTTTCCATAAAATACAAAATACAACAGTTTGCACCAGGTGGTCTCTAAAATCCTGCCTAGATTTAAAATTTTATGAATCAGTTTTTAAATTCCATGATCTATAATCCTAAAATACATTCTAATCAACCACCAGTCAATGCTTATAGGTAAAAAGTACAATGTATTCTTACTTAATAATAAATACATTCACTTAACCTTGGCAAGGCTTATTATCTTGCAATTTAGGATGATGATCAATTAATCATCACTTATCCACCCAGGGAAGGGCGAAATGGCCCAGTAAGATAAACTAAAAAATAGAGACCTTATAGTTAACAATTCATTCTGAGGTACTGATATAATTGACTATAATCATATTGTCAGCATTACTAGCTTGATTAAATGATTAATTTAAATAATTACTTTGAAAGAAATAAATTTAGAATGTCCAGACTCATATTCTTATACAGAATTGAGTTAAGCTTAATATTTCATTCATCACTGGGCCATGGATTGCCGTTTATTTACTTTTAAAAATATAATGGGGGTGGGATGTAGCTCAATGGTTAGAGCACCTGCCTAGCATGCTTGAGGCCCTGGGTTTGATCCCCAACACTGCAAAAAATATATATGGAATATATATTAAATATGTATACACTAATATATTTAATATACATATATGTTTAATATATATCATGTATTTATATGCCATTATTATATTTAATATATGTATATACATTTAATATAAATTCCATATATAAATAAAATGAACATTCTTGAACTGTCACTCCAGCACAAGAAGTAGAACATTGGCAACAATTTACATCTGCCTCTATACACCTCTCCTGTTGAATCCTTGTGTCTGCCTTGCAGAGATAATGGCTATGCTGGATTGTCTCTACTTCCCTTCTCCCTTTAGTCTTATATCTAAATTATATTTGTTTTTATTAAGATCCATCCTTTTTGCTTCATGTGGGTATATTTCATTTATTGTGTGATATGCTACTGTGTGACTATAGTATAATTTATTTATGCTTTATCAATGAACATTTGGGCCATTTCAATTTTTTGCTATTACAAGCAATGAACATTCATACACGAGCGTCCAGTGCATGTATGCTAAGCCTTCCATCTACAGGAATGGAAGTGCTACATCATAGTAAATTTGGATGTTCAACTTTACGAGATCATCTAAAATTGTTTTCCAGCATGGTTGAACTAATGCCATAGCCACACACAAGGTAAAGAGAATCCTCTTGCTCCACATGTTCTCCAATACTTGGTACTTTTAGATTTCTTAAATTTTGTCAATGGAATAAATATAATACAGTACCTTGTAGTCTTGAGTTGAATTTCTCTGAAGGCAAATGAGACTGACATGTCTATATGGGTACATCAGCCTCATCTGATTTATTTTCTGTTTCTTTTCACATCTTTGTCCATCTTCTTATCCAGGGACATGGGATATAGTTCTAACTAGGTCTTCAATACCTTGCAATTAAGTTTTATTATGTTCCCCCCACAGGTCTTATTCATCTTTAATAAGATTCATGTGTGTTGCTCTTGTGAATGGTGTCTCCCTTTAAATTGTATTTTCTAATTGTTTGCTTCTGGTGTAGAGAAATGCAGACGATTTCAGTTTATTGACGTCATATCCAACCATCAAAACTCTATTATTTCAAGTGCGAATTCTTTTTTATATTCTCTGTTGCCACATATGTCACTTGCAAAGAATGGCTTTTATTTTCTCCTTACCAATCTTACACCTCTAATTCCTTTCTCTTAGTTTATGGCTGGCTAAATAAGACCTCCAAAATAATGATGGGTAGAAGTGGCAATGGTGGGCATCCTTGCCTTGTCCCTGGTTTTAAAGGAGAATGCTTAGAACATGTACCCATTTAGACAAAGTTTGTTTCAAATATTTTTGTAGACATTTTTTACCAAATAGAGAAAATTCCTTATTACTAGTTTACTGAGAGTTTTATTGGAAATGAGTGCTGAATTTTATTAAATTTTATATATTTATTGAGTTTCTATATCTAAGGATCATAAAGTTTATTTTCCTTAATCTGTTAATGTAGTTACTGACATTTATAGATTTCCTTTTAAAATTCCTTTATATTCCTGAGATAAATCCAACTGTTGATAGTATATCATCTTTCAATTTTTAATAATTGTCAGATTTAGTTTCTACTCTTTTCTTTGGGATTTTTGCATCTATATTATGAGGGAAATAAACCTGTCCTTTTCCTTTCTCTTATACTTCCTTGTCTGGTTTGGATATCAATGTAACTTCACTAGAATGAATTGTGAATATGACTTCTATATGTTAGAATCTGCACATTATTGGAAGGTCTGTTCTGGGTTTGGGTCTGGTAGGATTTACTTGTAGGAAGATTTTTAATTCAGTTCATTTTAATTTATAGTGAATTACTTCTATGGTTACAGGACTACTCAGGGTTTCTATTTCCAAACCATTGTTTTAGTTTGAAAGAGTTTCTAGGAATTTGTCTATTTCCTCTTTAAGTTTTCAAATGTACTAGGATAAAACTTATTTTAAAATCTCTTATCTGTTTAAATTCAGAGTAGTCTAACCTTATCAAAAATAATCTAATCTAGTGTTTTTGGTCTCCAAATAGATTAATTTATAATCTTATAAAATCGAATGTCCTTTTTACTTCCAGTTGTCCAGAAAAATTTATAAAACCCCACCGCCTGCATCATGTACAGTCTGATGTACTGAATAGAAAAAAGGAGAAAGAAGCATAATGAGTAAGTACTGTTTAGAAACCAGCCTATGATCTTTTTTTTTTCTTCTTGTGGGCCAGGGATTGAACGTAGGGCCTTGTGCATGCCAGACAAACTCCACCACTGAGCTACACATCCCTAGCCACCTACTATCCTTTCAAAACTGTAAGATATCTTAGTTTATGTCATTAATAGCTTACAAAGAGTAGTTTGTTTTGGCTACTCGTCTTTGCATTTTTTTCAAACCCAGGTGAGTAACGGTGCCATGGGATGCTTTAATTCTATGCCCATGGACTGAATTTCAACTGGTTCTGATGAAATAATTACAGCTTTACAACTTTCAGTGATAAGACTCAATTGCTACATTTAATATCAAGTTTAAAAAAAAACCTTAATTCCTTTCTTCATATTTGACATTTACAAAGCCATAATGCTTTAATTTTTATATGGAAAGCTAAATTTACATAGATTAAGATTTCTGTGATAGAAATGTTTTAACTTGTTTCCCCCATTTTGAGTCCAGAACACCATGCAGTTATTTTCTCTGGCAATTCCAGGCTGCACATAGAATGTTTTTCTGGTGCACAGAGCTCTCCATAGCAAACTCTACACACTGCCATGTCTGGGTATCCTGAAGGACAACTCCAGGTGCCGAGTCCCTCCTGGGAGGCAGGAGTTATGGGACAGCTAACTTCTACACCAGTGCTTCTCAAGCTTTAACATGCACTCAAATTGTCTGGGCATTTTGTTCGAATGCAGGTTGTAGTGGTATAGGTTTGGGGTGGAGCCCAGGAATCTGCTTTTCTAAGAAGCTTCAGGTGATGCTATTGCTCCTGGTCTCCCTGGGCAGCACTCTTCCATCTGGCCTGAGATGAGTAGATTTCATAGCCCAGAGCTCTGAGCTGTCAGACTCTGTCTCTTTGCAAATTCAATGCATAGGATGGTCAAGCATAAAGTGAAGGTTTTATGGAGAGATGCTGCTATAGTGTCTACAGCCACTTTGTCATAAAAACAGTCCATTTGGATCATTATCTGATTCTTCCACTAGGTTACAATTGGGAACACTTGCTCATTTCAAAAGCACCATCTAATGTCCACTAATGGCTCATTTTCTTTTTCTTTCCCTTTTCTTTTTTTTTTTTTTTATTGCGTGTGTGTGGTACTGAGGATGGAACCCAGGGGCATTCTACGTCTGAGCTATACCCCCGGCCCTATTTTATTTTTTATTTGGAAACAGGATCTCACTAAGTTGTGGAGGGCCTCACGAGGTTGCTGAGGCTGGCCACGAACCTGTGACCCTCCTGTCTCAACCTCACAAGTACTGGGATTACAAGTGTGCGCTACCATTCCTGGCTTGCTCACTTTCATACACAAGTTCTAAAGGAAGTGGGCCTTCCACTGCATATGAATAAAGAGTTCTACAAAATATATCTTCAAGAAAAGGCACCTTCTGTACTCTCAGCCTTATTACCAACAAGCTGCCGCCACATCCCTGGAATGAGGCACCCAGGGACAATCCGTTCATGCTCCGTTCTGCCCTGCACAATCCTCAGGTGGGTAGAAAGATACTTGCTGAGAGAGAGGGTACTGCTCCCTTATTACCCAGAGAACATCAGTCTCTGGTGTACAGAAGCGACTCACGCTCATTAAACTCACAGGTTCCCAGTTAACCCCTTAGGTCTTAGAAGTTGGAACTAACTTTAAAGTAGGTGCTCTGTCTGCATGGGAGCCTGATTCATGCAAGAGATATATTCCTGAAGCTGGCTGCAAATCAAAAGTTTTTTTTTGCGTTTTGGTTTTAGTGAAAGCATATTTTAAATATCCTAGAGGGGCCAGGGTGTAGCTCAATGGTAAAGCACTTGCCTAACATATTGGAGGCCCCAGGTTTGATCCTCAGCACCACAAATAAATAAGTATACTAAAGGAAATTTAGTATGAATTCTATTGTATGACAAAAAATAGGAATCTTCTTATGACCCTATCTGAATTTTCAAATACTGAATTTATATAGAATAGGGTACAAGTTAAAGGAAATTTGAAGAAATGAATTGATTAAAACAGAATGTCTCGTTCTAGAGTTAAGAGTAAGCCTATATTCATCGGAAGGACTATCTTATTTAGCTTTTCAGGGACACAACGTTCTTGGCAAGCTGTGACTTGTAGTTTCATTCCTTGGTAAATAAAATATCTTTCCTCATTTTGTGAATATCAATTTGTAATCATTTAAATGAGCCACACATTTCTAGTAAATTGCTTATTTGGTAGTAGTCCATGTAATCTGGTACACATTCTTTGATGAAGCTATTAACCAAATTTCCCCCTTTGCTCATTCAAAGGATACTATCCAAAATTAGTTTAGTGAGAGCGTGGTATGCCGACAAATCACACATTTCAGAAATTTGGTTGTAGGAAAAATCCACCTTCTGGAGAGAAAAAGAGAACAACATGTTACATATGATTTTTCCTTTGCATTCGCCACAAAAATTAATTGCACAAGAGGAAGGTGTGTCTGTATGTGGAGTTAGAATGCACCACTGAAAGGACAGGAAGGCTACAACCTTCATTGTCTCTCATCACGTTCTAACCAGTACCCTTGTCCATGACTCGGAGGGACAGAAAGTAGGAGAGCCCTTCCTGTGGCCCACAGGGAGAGCCCGTGACCTACACGCTTCTGTTTCCTGTAGCTACTCTTCTTTTCAATTACTGGTTTCAGTCTTTCTTAGTCTTCCTTCATGGTCTACCTCAGTTTCACCCTTACCACTAGTCTTTGGTTTTTCTCTAACGCCCAGTAAGCCATACTCATTTCATTTATATGCAGATCTTATTTCCTTTTTCTTCATTTTTTCTTTTCCTATCTCAATATAGTCTCCTAGTGAATGGGTAAGCTCACTAACTTCCAGAATAGTGTTTTTTTATTCATCCTTCAGGCCACACCTCTTCAACTTTACATCCTTGCTGAAGATTGACTATTTTAGGAAGGTATTTCAAGCAACATCTGTTGTTCCTAGTCAAAAATATGAGGCTAGGGGCTGGGAATATGGCTCAGTGGTAGAGCACTTGCCTAGCATGTGAGGCCGTGGGTTCAATCCCCAGCACCAGCAAAAAATGGAAAAAAGAAAAAAGACACATATATGAGACTAAAAAAAAACATTAAATAACTTTGTTTATTCATCTATGGGGCAAAGAGACATAAAAGTTATTTCAATTTAAAAAACCCAAGTTTTGAAATATTGCTTTGATAACTTGATGGGCACATTGAAATCACTTTCTGCTAAACTACCCAGCAATTTATCGCATAAGCATGATTCTTATATTCTCATGCCCTTTAGAGCAGTGATTCCGCCCCCCAACTTTAATAATGCTATTTTAGCGATGCATTAAATACTAAATACTTTAAATACTATAAACTGTATATACTAAATACTAAAAAACAGAAAAAACTCAAGTAGCAAGAGTAGAAAACTGGTTAAGTCAATTACAATATAATAATTGAACTACATAGTAAATCACATGAAGAAATAGAAACGTGCAAATAAAAAAAATGTTCAGTTTAAAAATCTGAACATAAATTTATACATATACGAATGGCAGGTATGTAAAATGGATACTATGAAATGAGTCAGCTTGACGTGATGGAAATGGAGTTTAACATTCACTTTTTTCTTCTGTATAATGATGGATTAGAAATAAACTTATTGTTAAATGGGCTTGCTTGTACGTGACCCTTCTTCATCAATACCTTTCAATCTTGTACTATAGCATGACATTTAACTATATCTATGTCAGAGCTATGCCCTCTGTGTACCTATGATGTTAGGTTTCTTGAGAGATTTTAAAGGGGTTATGGGACTCAAAGCTTACCCATCAAATCAAATTAACATTGTTTACCTACTAAGAGCAAAAGCATTCTAACAAATACAAAATGAGTACAAGTAGAAGCCACTGTTCTTTTTAAAGGGAATGCAGGCTCTCTGGTTGGTAGCACTGAGCTCACAGATATTAAATGAAAAATAATAGATCTATTCAAGAGGGTAGGGCATAGTTCTACCCACGCCTGACTTAGAGTAAAGATATAGGTTGGGGGTCTCGGTCATTGAGTTCAGACTCAGTTCTGCTACCTCCCAGCCAAGGCGAAGTTCCTTAACCTTTCTATGCTTCAGTGTCCTCATCTGCAAAATGGGACAGAACCATCTAGCTCACAGCTTTATTGGGAGGATTAAGTAAGATCATGCAGCCGGGCGTGGTGGCGCACGCTTGTAATCCCAGTACTTGGGAGGCGGAGACCGGAGGATCTGGGTTCACGGTCAGCCTCTCTCTCTCTCTCTCTCTCTCTCTCTCTCTCTCTCTGTTTAGTGAGACCCTCCGCAACTTCGTGAGACCCGGTTTCAAAATAAAGTATAAAAAATAGGGCCGGGGGTGTAGCGCGGAGGTAGAACGCCTCTGGGTTCAATCCCGCAAAAAAAAAAAAAAGTAAGATCATGCATTGAAAACACCAGAAGACCTCAATCTTCCTTCCCAGCTCACTACAGGGTTTGCGTAGGGCTGAAACACCTCAACAGGACACTCTGGTGCTTGACAAGCACGCCTCTAGAGTTGCCAGTATGTTTGCTCTTAATGCTCCGGGAAGTCAGAACCTTAAAGATGGGGTATATTATTTGTTTTTGTTGGTTTGTGGGGTCTTTTAGGGATGTGGGAGAGGAAGGTGTGAATGGAAGAATGGTCTGCAATTACTGTAACTGATTTCTCTGGGTTCAGAGCAAGGTGCATGGGACAGCAGAGGAGAATCAAAACTGCTCTGCAGCTGGACACGGCGGCGCATGCCTGTAATCCCAGTACTTAGGAGGCTGAGACAGGAGGATCGCAGGTTTGAGGCCAGTCTCAGCAACTTAGGGAGACCCTATTTCAAAATAAAAAGTAGAAAGGGCTGGGGGTATAGCTCAGAGGTAGAATGTCCCTGGGTTCAATCCCTAGTACCCAGAACAATGACAACAACAACAACAACAACCACTCTACAAATACAATTCTTGACAACCTTGAGACCATGCAGCCTTAACACTGAGCACAAACAGGCGCCTAATGTGGCTTATTTGGACAAAGGAATGTCACCCTGGGAATAACTACAATTTCAAAAAAGGAAAATACACTACTGATTAATTGAGTGATGTGAAGCAATGGAAGAAAAATCACTGGCAATATGGGGAAAGTCAAATTCTTCATTCTAAGCAGATTTTCATATTTGGGCAAGCCTCAGAATGCTTTAGATCTAAGTTAATTGGGTTTGCAAGTCAAATAAAATAAAATAAATAGATAGTAAAAGGTAATACTTTATGTCCATTCCTTAAAATAACTTTCTTATTAAGTATTTGAGACCAACAGAAGAGCATTAGTCAGAAGCCCTGTGGCGATGGCCCCTGAATTTGTCAGTGCAGTCTCTGGCAGTGGGATCCAGACATCAGTGGGTCTTAAAATTCCCCCTGGTGATTCCAATGTGCAGAAAGGTTTGGGGAGCACCACTCTGTGACCTCTCTACTTCAGTATGCATACCTAAGTATAACCCCAACATCACCCAGAAGGCTGTTAGAAATCACACTCTCAGGCCCCGCTCTGATACTGCCAGGCCATGCTCTCATTTTTCACAAGAACCATTGGTGACTTGGGTGCACTTGGAAGCAGGAGACACACCCCTCTACAGCACAGCAAACCGTTCCCCAAACCACGGATCACAGGGCGCTCACTTCTGTCTCAGAAGTGCAAGAGGAAGTGCAGAGAACAAGAATGGGCTTCTGAAAACATTCTTTTCTAAAAAAGTGAAGGCAGATAAATAAGAGGGCAACGTTTGAGCCCCTGATACATTTTTACAGATTGTTCAGATATAAAGGCTCTGCTCAGCCGGGCGTGGTGGCGCACACTTGTTAATCCCAGTACTTGGGAGGTTGAGACCGGAGGATCCGGGTTCGCAGCCAACCTCAGCTACTTAGTGAGGCCCTCCGCAATTTAGTGAGACCCTGTTTCAAAAATAAAGAATAAAAATAGGGCTGGGAAGTAGCTCGGAGGTAGAATGCCCCTGGGTTCAATCCCCGGTACCACAAAATAAATAAATAAATAAATAAATAAAGCTCTGCTCTAAGAAAAGAAATGCAAGCTGGGCATGGTGGCGCACACTTGTAATCCCAGTACTTGGGAGGCTGAGATCGGAGGATCTGGGTTCGCGGCCAGCCCCAGCTACTTAGTGAGGCCCTCCGCAACTTCGTGAGATCCTGTTTCAAAATAAAGAATAAAAAATAGGGCTGGAGGTGTAGCTCTGAGGTAGAATGCTCCTGGGTTCAATCCCTGGTACCGCAAAAAAAAAAAGAAAAGAAATGCACTAATGAATACTTTCAAAATAAGGACAAGAGAAAAATGGGAAGAAGTTAGATCTTAACACGAGGTTTTAGCAAAGCTGCCTAAAAAGACTCTCAGTTTACAGGCTGTCTCCCTTTTCAAACAAGATGCGCAAATACTTCTCTTTTATTTCAATTCAGACACTTATACTATTTACCCCTACATCTCATTCTCTCTGAATGCTCTATTTTAGTGCTATTTCGCTTAATGTATTTTGCAAACCACTTAACATATATATATATATAATTGGTGTATGGATAAAGTGTACCTTGAGATTTTTGGGTGGCTTGAAATTGAAGAATGTAGTCAGTTTATTTTGAGAAGCATTGAGTTCTAGGAGATAAGGCATGCAACTCACACAAGATAAATCTGGGGACGGGGAGAAATAGAGACAGATTAGGTAAGCCAATGAAATAACTAGAAAAAGTCATCAATAACAGCTAATGTTACATCAGAATATTTTCTAATTATGCTAGTTGCAAGCAAATTTTAAATATTCCAGATGAACGAAATGAGAAAAATCGGAAGTATGTGAAATATACAAAGAAAATGTGGAAACCCCTTTATGGGGCAATAATTTAACCTTCTTCCCCAGGGCTCTCCCACCTCTTCCATATCCCTATTTCCGGGACAGTCAAGTAACCAATGGCTCAGGCCTCTACCATGTTCCTGCTCATTCTCCCACAATCTGCCAACACCTAAATGCTTCAAAATTGCCAGGCTTGGAGGAAAGGATGAGAAACTAAAGCCTTAGATAATCCTCTTGATAATTAGCCCCTAAATAACTGAATTAGGCCTTTTCAGAAGATTGGAAATGCCACAATTAGGGAACTCTCTTTGTTGTAAATTCAATTTTGTTTTAGTTGGACTTAATCCTAAATCTCATTAATTATTTGAAGTGATTTAAAGCATTGCTGTTATTTTATTTCGACTCTGACTCTGGATTGCCTCAAAATTACATGTGAATTTTGCATTGTATCGCGAGCAAATATCCTGAAATTTGAATACTAAGTAAAGGACTGTGTGTTAATAAACACTCCAAATGGAATTATATGTAAAATGGAAAATTTGGGAAGACTCGTTTTGCCTTTCTCTGCCACCTGATAGCAGCTGCACGTCAGGGTAGCAGAATAAATTAGGGAAGGAAGAGATGGAGAAGAATCACACAATAAGGGGTACAGCCTTGTTGCTACCAGCAATGCATTTCTCTACCTGAAACTGTAACAGGCACAACATCTCCCCGTGTCTCTCATAGCCAAGCATAGAAAGGGCTTTCACAAACCCCCGGAAGATGCTCTGTGTGGGAGAATGGAGGCCCCATGCCCGAAGCCACACCAGGTGGCACAGGCACATGCAGACTGGGACAACAGAGCACACTGCAGCAGTGGGGGTCTGCCTGGAGCACGTGGGCATGGTGTGCACTCTCAAGGGGGCAACTGAAGCCAGAACATCCCCACCAACTTCTATTTTATTTCTCTGAACTAAACATAAATGGTTCTAGGAGAGACAATACATTGGGACATTATTAACACTTTGATAGCAATTAATGAGTCAATCAAGGAAGGCCGCCAGTGCGAGGAAACCTAAGGGGAAACTAAATGCTTTAGGATTCGTATCTATCTGTCCAATCTCAGCTCAGTTGCATGTCTGGCAGGAATTGTCTCCACCCTATTATAACTTCCAAATTGGGCTTCCAAACTCCTGTTGCAGATCTTTTTGTGGGCGGGTACATGCTGGTACTGGGGACATCTGTCTTAGAGCAGAAGCTGCAGCTAGTACTCAGAGAGAGACAAAGAGATGGTGAATACGTTTCACACTCATAGACAGCCAAGATCTTAAAAATCATTGTGACAGCAACCATGCCTGGCCTGTGTTGTTGGACTTCCAACTGGAGCCGGCTGAGGTCCCTGCTGGGTGCAGTGACCTCCTCGTCCACCAGATGGCAGGAGCATCTCATGTCTACACAAGTGGTTCTCAAAGTGAGGTGGGTCCTGGACCAGCAGTGTCAGTCAGGAACTTATTTCAAATGCAAATTCTCAACCTCCACCCTAGACCTAGTGAATCCGAAACTCTGAGGGTGGGGCTCAGCGATCAGTTTTTACACCCTCCAGGTGATTCTGATGCAAGGTGAAATTTGGTCTCCTTCAAAACATCAGTAAGGTTATCATCATAAAAAGAAAAATACCGTGCCCAACACATATTAGACTCTCAGACATTTGATGAATTACTAAAATGGGCCATACAGGATTAATGGAGACTGGTCTGGAGAAGTGGGAAGCTTGGATCATAACTGTGGACTCCTTGCCCCAGTGGCACAGGTATGCAGGGAAGACTGAGTATTGCCAAAGCCCCCCCCCACTCCCGAATTTCTTATCCAGTAATGAAATCAACCTTGGCGGTGTGGGGTGGGCAGAGCACTCTGCCCACCTGCCATCCTGCCAAGAATGCAAAAGGAGTCTTTCTGATGATATGATTGATCATCATAATCTCGGATTTGCTTTAAAACAATGCTGGGGAAGGGGGCAGGGAGGTATAGAAGAAACAAGATTGGCCATGGGCTCATAACTGTGGAGCCTCAACATCCATTCAACATGCTATTTATGCACCTGTTTATAATTTTCCAAAATAGTTTTATAAAACTAGAAAAGAGCCAGGCGTGGTGGCGCACGCTTGTAATACCAGTACTTGGAAGGCGGAGACCGGAGGATCTGGGTTCGCAGCCAGCCTCAGCTACTTAGTGAGGCCCTCTGCAAATTCGTGAGACTGGTTTCAAAATAAAGGATAAAAATAGGGCCGGGGGTGTAGCTCGGAGGTAGCATGCCCCTGGGTTCAATCCCCAGTACCGCAAAAAAAAAAAAAAAAAGTGTTTCAAAAACAGTAGCATTTTAAGAGTTAGGAGTCTACACTATTCCTTAGGCACTGAAAGGAGTGGTTTATAATTATTAGAGTCACGTGAAGGGGGAAATTAAAAAAATGGAAGAGATCATATCAGAAGCGTTTGTTATTTTTAAAAAGGCAGGCAAAGGAAGCAAGTACAAAGAAAATCAGTGGAGAAAGCAGGTCAAAAATAATGATTTGCTTACTTCTCTAGAAGGCTAAAGAAAAAATCGTACACTGGTAACATCAAATAAGATCAGAAAACCAGAAACAAGGCTCAAGCTTTGAAGAAAATGTGACAGTTGTAGTACTAATTTCATTAAATGTGAACAAGGTGTCATAACAAACATATTATATAGAACTACAAATGGTGGAGTTGAAAGAATCAATAACCACAAACATAAAGACTGCAAAAAGAGAGAACAAAGTAAACTTGTAAATCCCTGGTGCTCAAATGGTAAGAACAGAAGTGGCTAGCCAGGGCTAAATGTAAATGCAAAAGCAAAATAAAGAAAGGAATCTATTAGAGGAAAAGAAGCACTAATTCATGTGCACTAAATAAATAATAGAAAGAAAAAAGAACCATCAAAAATTGAGGAAGTATTGAAGAGATAATAATCAATCTCTTAAAAGGAGAAAATAAAGCAAACGTTCCAGCTCATACTCTTTTGTGTGTGAGGGGAGGGGGGTTATTGGGGACTCAGCCCAGGAGCATTCTACCTCTGAGCTACACCCCCAGCCTATTTATTTACTTGTTTATTCATTTTTGAAACAGGGGCTCATCAAGTTGCAGAAGGCCTCGCTAAGTTGCAGAGGCTGGCCTCGCACTTGCAATCCTCCTGTCTCAGCCTCCCAAGTACTGGGATGACAGGCGTGCACCACCACGCCCGGCTCCAGCTCATATTCTTAAGTAGCACTGAGTGCACTGCAACCATATATGATATGGAAGACTACTTTGTCTTCACTCATCAGTCAATGCTGCAAAGGATCAACATGTAAATTGATCTACAAATCACTTAAATCAAGTTTGGTATTATTTAACTTGATGTTTAATAATGTCAGGGAGCACCCCCCTCGTATTACAGTAGGTTAGACCTTGGCATGGTGTAATTCCAGCAGCCAATACATCCCCACACAAATCCCTTCAATCAATTCTATTTATGTAGGTAGAATTTAAATTAAAATTTTTAAAAAATCATATGTACATTTTTAAAAATCCAGTCATCAACTAGAATAATAATTACATACCTTCAATTTTATTCACCGAAAGATCCAACTTCTGTAGGTGAACATATCCACATAGAATGCTAATGTCGATTAAATCATGGTCCTGAGAAAATAAAAGGTAAAAGACTTTCAGATTGCTTCAACAGGTGAGTCCTCGGCCTTCTTGCAACATCTAGAAATGATCGTTCATGAAAAGAAATTCAGAATTTCTTTCAAAGATGTAGGAGGAAGTCAGGTGTGGTGGCGCACGCTTGTAATCCCAGTACTTGGGAGGCTGAGACAGGAGGATCGCAGGTTCACGGCCAGCCTCAGCAACTTAGTGAGGCCCTCCGCAACCTAATGAGACCCTGTTTCAAAATAAAGAACAAAAAATAGGGCTGGGGGTGTAGCTCAGAGGTAGAATGCCCCTGGGTTCAATCC
>PVJS01030804.1:0-23839 GCA_004027185.1 Glis glis | reverse complement strand
CGGTACCGGGGATTGAACCCAGGGGTGTTCTACCTCTGCGCTATACCCCCGGCCCTATTTTTTATTCTTTATTTTGAATACTGGGTCTCACGAAGTTGCGGAGGGCCTCACTAAGTAAGAGAGAGAGAGAGAAACAGCAAGAGAGAGAGAGAGCTGAGGCTGGCCGCGAACCCGGATCCTCCAGTCTCTGCCTCCCAAAGTACTGGCATTACAAGCATGCGCTATCACGCCCGACTATGAGAGATCTTTTGACAATAATAAAAATATTCTAAACTGGTTTGAGCTGGTGATTGTGTAAGCCTGTACATTTTCTAAGAAACATTGAATTACACACTGAAAATAGTTGAATTTTATGGCATATAAGTTATACTTATGGAAAGAGAGAGAGAGAGAGGAGAGAATATGAATATAGACCGGCTCAATAAATGTTCATCCAAATGTCAACTGACACTGAGCAGCCTGGTGCTGACTCAGGAATGCAGCTCGGTGAGGTAATGCAGCTGTGTAGGGCTGCTCTACTTTCTTGATTTGGGCTCTGAGTCACTTCCACTCCATCCAGACACATGAGATTAATAGCATTCCTGCCAACACACATTGTCTTCTCACCTGTTGGACAGCGGGGAGCGACAGATGCTGACTCATTCTCTCTTTGAATGGACTAATCAACATTGATGATTAGCAATTATACTGCATTAGGCTCCCAACTTTGTTCTTAAAGCTATAGTTGCTCTAATCTCATTTGCAGCTATGAGGCAGGTCTTTACCATAAACTTCCTTTCTATCAGAGAAGATTTGTCAATGGTACCTGAACACAAAGGACAGGGCAAGGCCACCAGAAAGGATTTATGGACAAAGGTGATCTAATGAAGGATAGGCCATGCTCATAAATTTAAATGTATGTTATCTGGTGAATGGAAGGAATTCTGTTTCTCAGCTCTTCCCCAACTTTGGTTTTGATAATGCGCCTGTTCTAGGACCATCTGAGTTTATCATTTCCAAAGATAGTAGATGTAAACCAGGTCTCCAGATTATGCCAACTGCACAGACTCTGGAAAAAAGCTATTTTATGAATTACTATAAAAATGGTCCTGCCAGAGAATAAAAGAAAAGTGCAAAGGAATTTTTCTGAGTTTTTTTTTTGGGGGGGGAGAAAGGTAAATTTAAAGAGGGCCTTTAAGGAAAAAGAAAGATATTTCCCCATGTATATTAAAGATGGTCTTAGTAAAATTCCACTGTGTGTATATACCAAAGTTTTGTGATCCATTCATCTGTTGATGGATACCTAGGCTGGTTCCATAATTTGACTATTGTAAATTGTGCTATCAAAGACATGAACAAGGAGGGGGAGGGAAGGAGGAGGGACCCAGTGGGGAGGGCACCAACAGCTGTGTTCATGTATTTGTCTGACACTTTGTACCCCAATATGGTGTGAAATTACAATGCACCAATTTAAAATAAATGCTTTTATATAACAGCAACAAAAAAGATGAGCTCATGAGATCTTGAAGAGTTTAGATACTTCTGATGATACCTTTCACTTTCTTGGTCCATAGGGACCAAGACTTTGTTAAGATCAAAGTTGTACTCCGGTAGCCAGGCATGGTGGCGCACGCTTATAATCCCAGTACTTTGGGAGGCGGAGACCAGAGGATCCGGGTTCGTGGCCAGCCTCAGCTCTCTCTCTCTCTCCCTGTTTCTCTCTCTCTCTCTACCTACCTACTGAGGCCCTCCGCAACTTCGTGAGACCCGGTTTCAAAATAAAGTATAAAAAAATAGGGCCGGGGGTGTAGCGCAGAGGTAGAACGCCCCTGGGTTCAATCCCCGGTACTGCAAAAAAAAAAAAAAAAAGTTGTACTCCGGAGACCCAACAGCATCAACTACATAGTAATACTCAATAATGTTTTATGGAGTGATTGAGTAAAAAACAGAGCAACTTAGAAGTGCTTTCAATGACATGTGAATCACTGAAAGTTCCCAAAGAAATGGGATCTTAGAGTTATAGTCACCAAAAAGGGAGGCGCTACAACCCTATGGCCAAGAACAGGAGAAAGACCCACAACCTCTTTCTAACCATTTTGGATGGGTAAGAACAATACTTACTGAAGGCTACCAGAAACCACCTGAGCTCTTCAAATATGAAGGTATATGATGTCTCCCTTCTTCTAAGGGTTGCATTTTTGTGGAGTGCAAGGCCATGTGAGCACCAGGGTGGATAGACTTTGTGAAGGTATAAGGTGTCTCCTTCTTCTAAGGGTTGCATGTTTGTAGAGTGCATTGCCATGTGAGTACCAGGGTGGATAGACTTTGTGAAGGTGTTTGGTGTCTCCTTCTTCTAAGGGTTGCATGTTTGTAGAGTGCATTGCCATGTGAGTACCAGGGTGGATAGACTTTGTGAAGGTGTTTGGTGTCTCCTTCTTCTAAGGGTTGAATTTTTGTGCAGTGCAAGGCCGTGTGAGCACCAGAGTGGATAGACTTTGTGAAGGTGTATGGTGTCTCCTTCTTCTAAGGGTTGCATTTTTGTGGAGTGCAATGCTCTGTGAGCACCAGAGTGGATAGACTTTGTGAAGGTATATGATGTCTTCCTTCTTCTAAGGGTTGCATGTTTTATGGAGTGCAATGCTGTGTGAGCACCAGGGTGGACAGACTTTGTGAAGGTCTATGGTGTCTCCTTCTTCTAAGGGTTGCATGTCCTGTGGAGTGCAAGGCCATGTGAGTACCAGGATGGACAGAGTTTGTTGAAGGAAGAGGCTACAGTCAAGTGAAATTTAATGTTCCCTCCCAAAAGGATACTTGGCATTTTCATGATTTGGGCATCTCTAGAGCAAAAGGTATAGCTTAGACTGTTATATGGCTTGCAAATTACTCTGGAGTACTAATCTCACTAGCTCATCATGGAAACCCCAAATGGTCAGAGGGAAGGTTTTGTTATCCTCATTTCACAGTTAAAGAAACTGAAACCAAAATAGTAAACTCTCCTGGGAAGTAGCAAAACTGAGAAGATGAATCCAGATCTCCTGATTCCAAGTACATTCCAAGTAAATTCCTTTTATAAGTCATCCTAATGAGAGACATCGAGTAGCCAGCTCACCAGCCTCGGCCACTCCCATCAAAGTGTACCTTTTTTTTTTTTGAACTGGGGATTGAACCCAGGGGCATTCTACCTCCGCGCTACACCCCCAGCCCTATTTTTTATTCTTTATTTTGAAACAGGGTCTTACTAAGTTGCGGAGGCCTCACTAAGTAGCTGAGGCTGGCTGCGAACCCAGATCCTCCTGTCTCAGCCTCCCAAGTACTGAGATTACAAGCGTGCACCACCACGCCCGGCTCAAAGTGTACTTGATTGTGTGTTTTTCCTTTTATTTGTTTTTGCTTCATGCATTTTGGGATCAAAGAGGCAGATTCACAAAGAGCCACAAGCTGTTTGTGCTCTGATCATCTACGTCATAGAATGATACAGGCTCTGAACATAAGAACAAGAGAAATAAAGTCCTTTGGGCCCAGGCTCCATATTTTACAGATGAGGAAACAGCAGCACAAGGAGCCCCTGGAAAACAAGGACAAGCCCATCACTAGCCTCAGAGGTCAACCACAATGGCGGCTGATTCCCTCAGGCTTCCTCCATAGCCTGGCACAGTCTTCTCACCTAAAAGCAAACAGCACATGCTCTCTGGAGAAAAATAAGATTGAAAGTGAAGGGCCATATGTTTTCACTCATATGTGGAAGCTAGAGAAGAACTGGGAAACCAAGAGGACTCGGGGTAAATGAGGGGAGGCACTCGTGGAATGGAGGAGGGGATGAGGGAAGGAGGCAGGGAGAAGAAAGGGGAGATCTGATGATGGAAATCATTAAAATAATCCTTTCTTCATACATGCAGTTATCTGTATTAATGTAAATATTACCTATGGGGAGTGGGGGAGCAGGGAGGGACCCGGAGGGAAACACACAAAAATGCTGTGTACACGTATGTTTCTGTCACTCTAAAACTCACTATGCTGTATAATTACAATGCACCGATAAGAAAAAAAAATGTTTCTCATCGAAAAAAATAAGATAGAGAATTTCATTATAGACTCCAAGTTAGTATTCTCTTTTATTCTATGACTGTTAACTGAAGTTTGAATAACTACTTATAATGTCTTTTAAGACAGGGCCTAAGTGGAATGGCTCATTTGCTTACTCCAGAGATTGTAAATACAAATCCTTAATGAGAACTTCATGAGCAAGTCAAAAGTTTTACCAAGCATGGCTAGGGTTAAGCAGAATGCTAACCGTATATGCATTCATTAAAAATTCAAATACAAGAAAGCAAAATTAATCTTTAAAAATATTTGTAGAAGTGCTGCCCAAAGTAATATTGGACATAGTCACCTTTCAACAAAATTAGCGCTTGCAAAACCATTTTTCTAAACTTTAAAATCTTAATTGATGTGAACCCCAAAGAACTGCAGCTCAGCAAGGTTTCTCCTTACAAACACCCAGAAACTGCACTGTCCCTTGGGTTTGACTCCCTTCAACTCTCTCCAGCTTCCACTGGCAGAAATAATGGGCAGGTCTGTTAATTTTTATTTCCTGTGATTTTTCCTTTCTCTGTTGAAGCAAACTTTTTCTTTTGAAAACCTCTTCTGCATATGCAACACCACTAATTGTCAGCTGTAAGAATGAAATGGAACCCAACCTACTGTTGGGGAGGCTGAGACAGGAGGATTGCAGATTTGAGGCCAGTGAGTGGTAACATGGTGAGACACTGTTTCAAAATAAAAATAAAAATAGGGCTTGGGGTATAGCTCAGAGGTAGAATACCTTTAGGCTCAATCCCCAATAACACACATACACAAAAAAAGAATAAAATGGAATTATTGGAGGAGCGATGGCCAAGGAAGGGATATCATTTCGTATGTTATAGACTATCACAAACCAAAGGTGAATAATTATCCTCTCATCTGTAGAATAACAGGGCGGTCCTGGATACTCCAAGGTGCGCTCCAGTTCTCAAATTCAAAAATGTATGATTGAAAATAAACACTGGTTTCATCAGGTGACATCATTTAGCTTAGTAAGAAATCTATCCAGAATCAACATCTTACCACAGGGATTATCGTTAAAACACAGAAGCCTCTGCACTGTCTCCGCACTGTCAGGTAATCTTAATGTATTTTGGAGTCACTACCAAGTCCCCAAATGAAATGTTATTTCATTCATAGCAGCAGATGCAACCGTTGTCTGAATTCACTGATTTGTTATCAGAACTGAAAATGTCTTATGGTTGGGCTGCAGTGAAAGTTCCTTTTGATATCTTACACACACCTCACTAGATGCAAAATTTTGACAGAGAAAAGAGAGAAGGTAATAAAGGATGAGGAGAACACTCTACCTCCAAAACGGTATAGAATGCAGTCGAGTATTTTTGTCACCATATAAATAATGACTTGTGTATTGATCTTGCTATGTTGTTGCATTGATTAGGATCAAAGCTTGCCTGGCTGCAGCAAAAACAAGTTCTGTGAGCACCAGTTTCAGCCATCAGCTATATTAATTTACAGGAAAAGCAAATGTCTAGGGGGAAATGCACATACCTATTTTTAATAGGGCCAGGCCTAACAAAACTCTTCATCTTACCAAGTTTCAAGTAGAATTAGTCATGTAATTAAAATAGTTGACACTTGAATGACATTTGCTCTGCTCTGAGCCCTGTTCTAAGTGCTTTAAATATACTAAGCCTATGAATCTATGACATCAACATAACTTGTATCACCATTTTACTCATGAAAAATACTTAGAACTTTAGTTGACTGTACTGGGTCAAAGAGTGTCCCCTCAAAATTCACTTCTACCCAGAATGTGAGTGTACCCTTATTTGGAAATAGGGTCTTTACAAGTGTAATAGAGTTAGGAGGAGTCATGGTGTATTAGAGTGGGTCTTCAATCCAATATCACTGTTGTATTTAGAAGAGGAATAAATTTGGGAACAGAGAAACACATAGAGAATTGCATGTTAAGAAAGAGGCAGAATGGATGGGACATGTTTACAAGCCAAGGAATGCCAGGGATTGCCAGACATCATCAGAAGCTATAAAAAGGCCTGGAACAGAGTCTTCTCTTGCAACTTCAGAAGGAAGATGGCCCTGCTGACATTTTAATTTTAGACTTATGGCCTCTGGACTATGAGAGAATGATATTCTGCTTTTCTAACCACCCAGTTGGCACCGAACCATGAGAAAGTAATATTCTATTGTCCTAAACCACCTAGTTTGCTATAATTTGCTAAAGCAGCCATACAAAATTAATAAAGTGATGTCCCCGGATATCTGTTCACCTACAATTAGAACTCGGTCTAGCCCCAGAGGGACAAGCTTAGTCACCTTCACAGTATTCCATAAGTCACTGGTAGTGGATTGGCATTGGTAATGAGGAAAAATGGGTAGAGAGCTGTAGTTCTATAAACTGGCCTCATGCTCTATCTTCAGAAATAGCTAAGACTAATCAGAGTGAGCCCAGTTCATTTTTCTAACAATTGCCACTACTACCTCAACCTCTCCATTTTGTATTAACCTCTTCATCTATGAAATAGTATATTTACACTCAGTCCATTGGACTTTTAGGAGGATTTATGTAATTAACACATCAATAATTTTTATAGGATAGGTGATATGTATTCAGTGTTTAATAACTGTTTTTGATTATCATTATTATTGTTATCATCATTATCACCATTGCTATTAGAAAGAATAAATTCCACTTGTTTCAAGAAATAGCTGAGATTTTAGTTTTCAGACCTGTGATTGCACCTTGTTTATGCTACTTTATTTTTGTCTGTGTAGCCTTGGGCAAGTTACTCAACCTCTCTGAGACCCTTGGTACTAGACACTGGGATATAAATGTACCCTACATCATGGAATCATTGTGACTCCAATATTTACATATGTTATTAAATTATAAATATTCAACCATATAAATAAATATGGTAGTTGTTACTACCATGCATAGTTATCATAGGTATTATCATAAACTACTCTCATGCACTGTAATATTTTCAGTCAAGTCTTTACTTCTCTAACCTGAATGGTTGCAACAGCTATTCAAACATTTTCTTTTTGTTCTATCCTCAGTGTTACCAAAGGAGTTTTAAACACTGTTTTTTTAAGAATAAACATTTTTTTCCATAGCCTGTATCAATATCATAAGTAAAAATAAACATTTCTACAAAACATGCATTCTTCTCCAGACATTTGAACTTACATTGAAGCAAGACAAAATTGAGCCTTTAGAAACTGTCTCTGTGAAAGTGAATATTGAAATGTCTTCCGAGATGATAATGAGATGGATGGACTAATGAGAAATCATTTTTCTATGCCTTGTGAAATATGGGTTTAATATTATTTTCCATTTTTTCCTAGCATTAATACCATCCTATCCTGTTACCTTCCTATGCCACATTGCACCCTTATGGATTAGATCTTTTATTTATTTTTAATTTTACATATACATTTGGATAAATGGCTGTGTAGGAGGTGAGATGAATGGTTAATGAGAGGAGTTGTTGCTGATAACCAGGAGGAGTAAAACCTTTAATCTCTGTCAGGGATAGAAGGTAATTTTGCTGTAGGAGTGACATTATAATGAACACCAAAATGAGATTTCCATTTTACCTCTTCCTCCCCTCCATCCCCCCCACCCCGCGCATTCTGTGTTACTATGCAAATGCCTAACTCCATTCTACAAGGAAATAGTCTTCCTTAACCCTACCTTGTGATGTAAAGAATCTCACACACATAAAACTCTGTTACAGGTTGGGGGGGATGTCTCAATTTGATGCTGAATTCCCGAAAATTCTGAAAGTCTCTCAGCAGCACCTGTGGGTATGATGGCAGGCTTAAACCTTAGAAATCCAATGAGAAAATACTACCACTACTTCTCTGATGTGGAAATTATTGTTTTATTATTTCTAGATAGGGACTAGCAAGAGAGATTCAAACCGAAGGCTGGAGGGTTTCACCAGCACGGGCTTCAGCATCATACATGCAGCTGTAGATTGCCTTCTCCTCATTTTTGTCCTTGCCTGCCTCCTGTCACAAGTTGGGATTTCTAGAAATAGAGGCCAAGATGGAGTATTGCAGCAAGGTATTGTTAGAGAGCAATACTTACTAAAAATTAGGAGGTAAGAGCAGCATTGAACAGAGGGGAAAGTTGAACTTGAATGGAGCACAGCTCTCCTGTCTAGGAGCCCCAAAACAAGTGTTATTCTTCAGAATGACCATCATCAGGCACAAATGGCTCCAGGCCTTGTACCCTGCTGCTCTCAGTCACAAAAGCAATGGCACAAGTTGAGGTAGCTCTCAGCCACTGAGGCAGACACTGACCACACTGAGGGCTGGAGGCTGACTGCTTGACTTGATCCCCAGGGTGGAGCATCTGGTCCTTCTTAGAAAGGGACAGCTGGGCATGGTGGCACACACCTGTAATCCCATCCTTGGGAGGCTGAGATAGGAATTTCACAGGTACAAAGCCAACCTCAGCAACTTAGAGAGGAGACCTTCAGCAACTAGTGGGACTTTGTTTCAAAATAAAAAATAAAAAGGGCTAGGGGTGTAACTCAAGATTATAATGCCCCTGGGTTTGACTCCTGGTACAAAAAAAGAAGGAAGGAAGGAAGGAAGGAAGGAAGGAGGAAGGAAGGAAGGAAGGAAGGAAGGAAGGAAGGAAGGAAGGAAGGAATTCTGGGAGGAGCAGCTACATGTCCAACAGACCACCCCATACAAATCCTTCTTTCTAGGAAAAGGTGTAGAATAAAAATTAAATCTCTTTTCTCTGAGCCATAGATCCTAACTGATTTCATTATTATGTGTAGGAGCTCTGAGGCAATTATGATTTCAAGCATCTCTCAACCAATAAACTGTCAGGCCTGCTTTCTGTTTTGCCCCAATTTAAGTCCAACCTGCAAACCACAGTAGATCAATTTTCATGAAATACATCTGTTACACCACCTTTGAGCTCAAAACCCTCCACAACTTCTATCTGCCAAATTCCTTGAGTGGGTTTTACTCTCTACATACAGAGATCTCTGGAAGAGGGAATTTTTTCTCATTGTTCCAAGATACTATTCCACTACAGCCAAATACTTTTACATATCCCAAACATGGTTTTGGTTTCATTGCTTCTGAACTGCTCCAATCTAGAATGCTTTTACATCTTTTCCCTTGGTCAAAATCTTTAATCACCTATTATTTCAATTGAGTTTTATCTTCCTCTGAGAAGCTTTTATTTGACCATCATATTAGATACCCCCAGCCTTCTGTGAACTCTTCAAAGAGTGTTAACATTAACTTGCTTCTCTCACATTTATATTTTTCTACATAGGATTCTACATCTGGTGGTCAGTAGATAAATCTCCACTCAATATCTCTTACAGCCTTTTGCAGTGACTCAAGAATGATGCAGAAAAATGAGCCAGAAACCAAATTCTAGAAAAGCATGGTACTTCTTTTGGACAACTAGTTTCATTTTCCTTGTCTGTAAGATGGGGAGGATGCATTGGATTTCTCTCAATCATTTTCAGCTGAAATATCCAATGACTAATTGCAGAGTGATGGATGGATGATATAGGTCAACCTCAAGGCAGACTGAAACTCTGTTAAGTAGTTCCTAAGAGAAAAGTATCCAGGAACAGGCATTATCTAGCCTAGCCATTAAGTCACCGAAGAACACATTGCCTTATGTTGGGTTTGGGTGAATAATGCACTCATCTCTGTCACCTCAAGAAGCTCTCAAGGACAGGAAGATGGAGAAAGGATAAACAAGATGTGATAGTTTTCTTTCCTCTGGGGCTCTCTGAACGAGGAAATATTCTTCGCCTGTAGTATCAATCAATCATCAACTATTTGCCTGAAGTCCACTTGATGATCATCAAAATCTTTGATCATCAAAAGCTTTAAGCAGTATAGCAAAGAAATAGTCTCTTGCTTTAAAAGACCTTACGATCTAGTGTGCCAGGCAAAAATACCCACAGGAACCAATAATGATGATAAGACACATGGAAATAAGTTCTGTGTTGAGAGAACTCCCTGGATTTGACTATAGTCCTCACCTCTATCTAGATAATGGCCTGGGGCATTTACAAATCCTTCTAAGCTTTATTTGCAAAAAATATATCTACTTGATATGGTGTTGGGAGAATCATATGAAATAATACAATTACATGGCAGTCCTGGCATATTGCAAGAGCTTAATAAATGTTTATTTTTATGTCATCATTGACATCATCATCACCATTATGGTTTTATATGCCAGTGCATATGAATACCAATGAGATGGAGTAGTCAGGCAAGGCTTCCTAAGAGGCCAAACTGAGTTGGAACTTCAAGATGGGGGTGAAGATTGTCAGACATGTTGGAGACTGGGAGAGAAATGAAGGCTGAGAGAAGACCTTTATAAGTGAGAAAGAGAGCCAGGCGTGGTGGCGCATGCTTGTAATCCCAGTACTTTGGGAGGCGGAGACCGGAGGATCCGGGTTCGCGGCCAGCCTCAGCTCTCTCTCTCTCTCTCCCTGTCTGTCTCTCTCTCTCTCTCTCTCTCTCTCTTTCTCCTTAGTGAGGCCCTCCGCAACTTCGTGAGACCCGGTTTCAAAATAAAGCATAAAAAATAGGGCCAGGGGCGTAGCGCGGAGGTAGAACACCCCTGCATTCAATCTCCGGTACCGCAAAAAAAAAAATAAATAAATAAATAAAATAAGTGAGAAAGAAAATATAAGGAATTTTGGTTGACATGAACTGAGGAGCTTACCTGGAAACAGTCTTTGACAATGGCCTCTTGAAGTGTTAGTGACCTAAGTTGTCTACACTGTCCTTTGAATGTTGGACACTCTATATAGCTTGCCTTGACTTCCAGCATACCATGGATGAAAAACATGAAGTATGGAATATCCCTGGGACCCCTTGGCCTATTGGATTTCAGAATTCAGCCACAGATTTTGCCAAAGTGAGCCTTTTCTGCTAGTGACTTACAAAGAATTGTTTCATAACGGCTGGTCATTTTGGAAAAAAAGTATATTGTAGAATATGTGTTTGGTAATATTAGCAATATATAAGAGTTATTGGGCAAATATCACCTGCCTTTTTTACAATGACCTTCCCTGAAAGGTTTGCTGCATGGTTATGGCTACTGGTTAAATTAAGCTTTAAAGAAAAAATAATAGAATAATTAATTTTAGGTTTTGCAGAATTCCAGTAATAAACATTACTAATGCTTCATTTTGGGGCCACTGGGTAACTAATTTAAACTTTTTTCTCATTATGTAGTCAATTTACTTAATTTGAGAAGGCCACATTAGTTTTCTTTTCTTTTACTTTTATTAGCTTTTGGCCTTCCTCCAACTTGTCTTAATCAGAATGCTTATTATTTGTGTCTTGCCATTAAGGATAATCTAGTTATTCTATAGATAGCAAATTGCATGTTTAAAAAAAAGAAGGAACATTTAGTTGCTACCACACAATTCTTCTGCTTCTTCCAAGTAAAAGCAGAAATATTTGCAATTCAATAGCATGGAGTCATTCCAGGACAAGGGCTAATGGCAGTTAAATGAAATATTCTCTGCCAACAGCATTGTACAAATTAAAGTTCTTTACTTTGAATGCTGAACAATATTTACATTTCTTCCCATTGCCATAGGAGAAGGGAAAAGTGATTTTGTAAACATTTCATTTCATTTTCTCTTATCAAATATTTTTTGAAACCCTACTGTGTGCCAGGCACTCTTCTGGGCTCTTTACATGTAACCATGAGCAAGACATGGTCCTTACCCTCATCACACTTAGGTACTGTGTGAAAGTCAGACAACCATACTTACACAGTTTATCAGTGTGTATGGGTCAGTCAGAAATTCTCTGAAGCTGTATAGATGGTAGGAAGAAAATGAGAGAAAGTGTCATGGAGGGGGAAGAGTCCTATTTTATGTAGCATGGTCAGAGAAGACCTGTCAGAGAAAGGAACATTTGACCAAAAAGAAGAAGCAATGTGAATATCATACTCTCAGGCACTCATATATGTTTGCTTGCCCATCCCCGTAAATCAACAGCTTGGGTAAAGAGACTTAGAAGGGCTTTTCACTCATCAAAATTCTCTAAACTTACAGTGCTAACCAGAACAACGGGCCTCTGTCTTTGTAATGTTAATAAATGGTAGCCTGCTTAATTTTGACTTGAAGGAGAGACTGTAAATCTGAGAGGTTGCCATTCTGTTATACATCATGCATATTGCAAAAATTAGCAGGCTCGAACTGCCCAGAAGGCTGAACAAAAGTGGGATTTATACTCCTCCCTCACTGATCCTTCACACATGAATCAAATGACATATTCCCAAAGAAGAATTAGAAACTGACACGCTCTGTGCCAGCATGTAGATAAGGTTGGGACCTGTGTATATCGATGGTTACACTCGGATCTCATGTGTCTCTGCCATATGGAGATTAATCTGGCTCAGACCCTGCTGATAGTTGGAATTAATAATCATCCTTACACAATACCAGCCGGTCACCACAGAAACGTGCTCCCGAATGGAGCTGGAGTCATCAAGCGCAACCCAGTCATCACCTGCTCCCATTCCCCCCTTTGTTAACCTTAAAATTAAACACAGTCACAAACCACTTATGGAGAGAACAGCTTTCTGCAGCCCTTAGGAATCCTGAAAGCGGCTTTCACAACATCCCAGTACCAAAGGCAGGCAGGCCCCACTCTTTCAATCAGTCCTCCTGATGGCCATTTAAAGCAAAAAGTTCAAAGAGCTGCTATCTGTGGATTTTCAGCTCCCAGAAAATTTGGGTTTGCTAACTGGCAGAAACAGGAAAAGGAGACCCGTAAAAGAATACAGAATGAAAATCGACTACTTGATAGAGACAGAAATATGAGGAAATTTTAAAGGTGTGGCAGAACCCAGCAGTGACTTATAGAACAGAATAAAAGTGGATGCTGACTCTGAACTAGGTCTGGTATTTCCCACCTTTGGGACCCTGAGCAAATTCTCTGCCCTCTGTGTTTTTGTTGCTTCAGCTGCAAAACAGAATTGATGGTCACCCCTTGCTAGGAGGCTTAGAACTTATACTGTATATGCACAGACAGTGAACGTACATGGTCTAGGTTCATTCTCTTTACTCTGAACTCTAAGGGCAGGCTTTTGCCCTAATCAAGAGTACACTTTCCAGCATATAATGCAATGGGACTCAGCCACTAAGCAGTTTTAACTATTCTTATCCACACTGGGAATTTTGTTAGTTAGCATAATGACTGTTAGAAATGGTTTTCCATTGGTGAAATTAGTGAGTTTTACTTAGCAATAGGTTAGGAATGCATTTTCACTGATTAAAAAGAATGTCATCTAAGATGCAGGTTGGCTGGTATTCTGAAAATACTGTAAAGACATTTTCTCCATAGGCAAGTTATATGATTCTAGAATTATTTCAATTATAGAAGTAGTATCCTGAGCTTGATTCCTAAATAATTGTGTACCTAACTGCTGGCTCTAAGGATTTAATCCCCTGAGTCTAACTACGTGAGTCTAACTAGTCTAACTTAGCCAGTTTCTATTCTCTAATGCTACCATATTTGCTCTAGGGAGCCCTCTGTGCCAGTGCCAGTCAATACAGGTGCTTGTATAAGCACAGTGATCTTACAGAACAGGTTGACTATTATTTTGTGCCTGCACAATAGCAAATGTCTGCATTGTTTCTATCATGTTTAGGATGACATAAGATTGTTATATATATTTTGATGTTTTTCCATCACAAGTATGTATCCTTTCAAATTTTGGTATTTACAAGTATAAGCCTCAGCTATATGAAAATTCCACTTATATTAAATACTCCATTTCCCATGAAGTTTCTGTGTCTGTGTTTCTTTTTAACTAGGTCATTATTTCAAGACTTCTGAACCTAAGTGATTCACATTATTGGTAGATGGTTTTTCATTGGTATTTTGCTTTTATATAAGCATTACTGATGAGTTTCATTCTGGATGATGTTTTAAGAGCGTTTACATTGTGGAGATGCTGTGTGCACATATGAATGTATCACTTTAAATCTCACTATGATGTATAATTAATTACATTGCACCAATAAAATTTTACAAAAAAGAAAGAATATTTATATAAGCTAACAACCTTGGAACATATGGACAGATACTCCTTTGGTAGCAAAAGGCAGGGTTACTTACTGCCCAATATCATAAGAGTAACCTACAGTGTGTGTAAGAGTCACCTGGTCCTCATGGTGTTGCCCAGTGGGAACTGGGGCTTGGGGAACCAAAGCAAAATGATGATGATCTGGCCATTATAATGAGTAATAAGCTGTTCTTTATCATTCACTCAAGGTCTTGTATTTTTGCCAGCATTTATGAACCTGTAGTCTACCAAGATGTTAACTTGTATGTAGGGTTAACCTCAGACAGTTCACAGCTAATTAATTTTATCTCTAGTAAACAATCATGATGAATAAAATGGAGCCCAGTGATGAACAGGAATATCATGAAGACCTCAAGAATTCTATCCAGATAGAATGCAGAAAATAATCAGCACTCTACTTTAGATGAGGGTGTGAATGAAAGTTTTGAAGTCTTGGTGTAAGAATTAATTGCAACAGGAGAGTAAGACTATTTACAAGAACCAACTCTTGTCAAGTGCCTTCAAGCTGAGTGAAAGCATATGTTTATATGCAAATAACTGGAATTTGAATTATAAATGATTCGTTCTAGTCATTAAAGAAATATCTGAAAAGCTACTAAACATCACTTTCCCTTATTTTGAAAAACTGTGACTGTTTCAGTAAGCATTTGACCCATATTTAATCTGTTTTGGATAATGCAAGCAATACATTGTCATAATAAAATTATAAAAAATTGTGTAAAAATTTTGATGTATTAAAAATGCACTCACTGGAAAGGCAGAGCGAGGAACTCCATGGCCCACCCTTCTATTGAAATAACCATAATTGGTGACAAGTACTTTAAAAAGCAACCACTAAAAGCCTCTTGAACTTGTTCCAATTCAGTTATGACAACAATATTGTCAATTAGAATAAGTAAAGAAATATTTATTCACAAACCCTATTAAATCTTAATAATGACATCTGGAGTGTGTGGAATTTGTGCCACAGACTCATTCCCTCTCCCTACTCATCTCAGCATGGCAGAAGCTCTGAGCACCTGGGTGTGGCCAAGATAGATCGATCTCCATATCCCTTCACCTCTGCCTCAGGAAATACAGCGTCTCACCTGAAAAGGCTGGCTATTTGCATTTCTCAACCCCTCAACTACTTTCAGGTTCCAGAGGCTAAGGTCCTGGCGAGTATGGCTGAGAGTCAGAGGCTTCCTTGTTCTACTCAGGCTATAGTAGATTTATAAAGGTTCAGGATGTAATTCCCTTTATCTCAGCTCTTTTGTTGAATTGAAGTTTCATCTAATACAGGCAAAAGAGACTGGAGGCTACAGTCCCCACCCAGTGCTATCCTTCTATGGCATCCCCAGAAGCAGGCTGTCATTCTGATCCCATCTCTCAGGAGTGGCTCAGGGATTTTGATTACCAGAGAGGGAGTCCCTCAGAGCAAAGAAGTTTTAATATTTCCCCCCAAAACCTGCGTTTATTTGGAAAGTATGTGAGGAATGGAAATCCTAAGGGTTCTCTTAAAAAAGAGTAGATTTTGGTAGTTGTGATAGTCAGTCTAGGTTGTCAACTTGACCTGATCATGACACACCCAAGATTATGTGATTTTGGGTGTGTAACAGCAGATTAAACAGAAAGCCCTGCCCTGAATGTAGGCAGCAGGATTCTGATAGGTGCGGACTTAGATAAAAGAGGGAGAAGCTGCGTAGAGTGTGAGCGACTCTTTCCAAGGAAAATGCATCTGCTCTCGCCTAAGATCGTCTGCCGCCGGCTTTGCCGTTCTCTGAAGAGCTTCTTGATCTTCTCGGCCTCCAGCCCTTTGAACTGAAACTTCACCATCGTTTCTCCGAAGAGCTTCCTGATCTTCATGTCTTGGACTGGGACTGAATTAGTGGTTGCTCCGATCCTAAGACTCCAGCTCTTAGATCATTCGACCAGCTACTGGTTCCTCTGACTCTCCACATGCAGTCAGAACCTGGGACTACATTGCTTCAAACTGTAAGCCCATCTGATAAATCCCTTTTTCAAATATACTCATTCTGTGAATTCTGTTAATCTAGTGAACCCTGTCCAATAGAGTAGTTTACAATTAAGAAGTCAATAACTTCTTGAAAATAATAACCTAGATCATAGATCAGCTTACCAGAGAGAATCAGAGAACAAGACAGCTAAGAGACATCCTAGAGTCAAAGAAATCTCAAAGACAGGCTGAAAAAAAAAAAGAAAGAAAAACCAAGACTGAATTTAGCCAGATAAGACTATGGAACAATTTATGGCCTTGGACATTGCTTAAAAGGATGGTGCAATCAGTCAGAAATTAGTGGAGCCTATTATCTGGGTGTCATACCAACAGAAGTAGATGGATTAAGAGAGGTATAAGAGAAAGAGACAAAGAGAAGATTGGTAAGACCACTGCCATCACAGGGTGACTATGTGAATGCCCAAGGCTGTGCACTCAGAAGATTGGCATTGGAGGCTTCAAACCATGGGAAAGAGAGACTTCACTAAAATGCACCAGTCAACTCATTAAAGAAGAAGGGAGCAAACATAAACAAGCCCCACATGGAAGGGAACCAGTTACAATATATTACCTAAAATGTCCAGTTTCCAAAAAAAATTATAAAATAAAATGATGAATAAAAAAGTGTTACCCATACACAGGAAACAAAACAAAGTGAGCTATAGAAACAAATATAAAAATGACCCAGACGATGGACTTAGCAGACTTCAAAACATATATAATAAATATATTCATTGAACTAGAAGAAATATGTTAAAGAAATAAAGGAAGTTATGATGATAATTCCTTAACCAATATAGAAAAATCACTAAAGAGATAAAAATTACATTAAAAACAGAAATGGAAATTTGGGATTTGAAAAGCACAGTTTCCGAACAAAAATAGTTCCTAAGGGGTTCAGCAGTAGATTTAACTGGAAAAATCAGAAAACATGAAAATAGATTGATAGTATGCTTTCGGAACATCAACAACAACAGCAAAAAGAATGAAGAAAAAAGAAATTGAGCCTCAGAAAAATGTGGAATTGTGTGTCCCAACATACAACTACAAGGAGTACCAGAAAGAGATGGTAGAGAGAAAGGACCAAAAAATATGATTCAAAGAAATAATGTCTAAAATCTTCCCAAATTTTATTGAAAACATGAATTTACAAATCCAAAAACCTTAACAAACTCCATATATGCAAAAGACAGAGATCCCCTCTGTAGGATGTCATAATTAAAATGCTGAAAGCCAAAGAGAATATCTTTTTTTATTTATTTTTCTGTTGTTATCTTTTTATTTTCCCCCCGGCTATTATCTTTATTTTTTGTTTTAATTTATTAGTGCATTGCAATCATACATCTTGAAGAATTTCATGGTGGTTGACATATACATGCACTCCTCGGTCAATTAGCCCTCCCCCAACTCCCACCCCCCACCTCCCCCTCCCTCCTTCCAGTTTTCAGCATAGTAGTTGACTTTGATATTTTTGTCCATCCTGTACACCAGTTTGTTTCCCTCTCCTTCCCTCCAGCCTCTCGCAGTTAGTTCGCCTTCTTTGCTCATCTGAGGTTTTCTCTCTTTGTCTGGAGTCCCTCCTGTGTGAGGTCGTGACTCATCCTCCTGTGATCTCAGTACTGGGGTACTCTGGGGTGGGGCCTGGGGCTGCCCACCCTGCATCCCCGGCACTGAGGGTCTCTGGGGGCGGGCAAAGGGCTTGCCCATACCATGTCTCCAGCGTGGGGGGGTGGTTCTCTGGGGGTGGGGCCGAGGGCTCGCCCACCCTGCATCCCCAGCCCAGGGAGGGTCTCCAGGGGTGGGGTGACGGGCTCACCTGCCCCGTGTCTCCAGCACCGGGGATGGGGATCTCGGGGGCAGGGACAAGGGCTCACCCGCCCCGCATCTCCAGCGCCGGGGGATGGAGTTCTCTGGGAGCAAGGCCAAGGGCTCACCCACCCCACATTCCCAGCACCAGGGGGAGTCTCCAGGGGCGGGGCCGAGGGCTTGCTCTCCCCGGGTCTCCAGCACTGGGGGGTGGGGTTCTCTGGGGGCAGGGGCAAGGGCTCGCCCACCCCGCATCCCCAGCACCAGTGGGTCTCCGGGGTGGGGCTGAGGGCTCACCCGCTCCACGTCTCCAGCGTCAGGGGTGGTGGGGTTCTCTGCGGGTGGGGTTGAGGGCTCGCTCGCCCTGCATCCCCAGCGCAGGGAGGGTCTCCGGGGGTGGGGCTAAGGGCTCACCCGCCCTGTGTCTCCAGCGCAAGGGGCATGGGGTTCGCTGGGGGCAGGACCAAGGGTTCACACACCCCCATCCCCAGCACCAGGAGGTCTTTGGGGGTGGGGCCAAGGGCTTGCCCGCCCCGTGTCTCCAGCGCTGGTGGGGTCTCCAGCTATGGGGCAGAGGGCTCACCCGCCCCATGTCCCCAGGCCCTGGGGGAGGGATTCTCTGGGGGCGGGGCCAAGGGATCACCTGCCCCACGTCCCCAGCACCTGGGGGAGAGGTTCTCTGGGGGTGGGGCCAAAGGCTTGCTCGCTCCATGTCCCCAGTGCAGGGGTGGGGTATGACTCATCTGCCTATGTCCTCAGTTCTGGGGCATTCTGGGATGGCGTTGGGCTGCTCATTGGGGCCTTGGTTTGCTGGCTCGTGTTCTCAGAGTTGGGCTGCTCCTGTGTATGGCCACCTCGTCTTTGTCTCTCCTCATTGTGCTCATTGCAGGAGCAGAGGCTCACGGCCCACCTCTGAATTCATCGTTTTTATAGGTGCAGGTCTTGGTTGACTTGGGCTTCATCATGTTCTGGAGTTGATCGGTTTCAATGGTGGTCTATAGTTGCTGTTTTCACAAGGATCTGCTGTCTCTTTTCTGTTGGTCTCCAAGAGTCGCAGTGTAGGTGTGATCCCGCATAGATGGTGCCTTCACCTCTGCTCTTTGCTTACCAGGTGAAATGCATGGAGATCTGTTTAGCCCCCCGCTCTGTCTGCTGCCTCGCACTCTGCTGCTCTTTGGCTCTCTTTGTTTTGTTGAGTTTGGGCTGTTCTACTTTTCTTGTTAAGGAACAGTCTTCTTGCTGGCCAAGTTCTGAGATTCAGAGTGCTTGCAACACACTGCCTCCCTTTATCAAACTCATCCATGTTCTCTTTGCTGAGCTGCTCTAGGGGGCCATGCCATATCCATGTTCTCAGTGCTGTGGTGTTCTGCACTGGTGCTAGGCTTCTCCAGGGGGGCCATGTTTCACCCGCTCTTTTTCTTGGTGCTGGGGTGCTCTTGTGCCTGGCTGCCTCATCTGTCTCTCCACATCACTTTCTTTGCAGGTGCTGAAGTTCGCGTCCCACCCTTTGCAGTTGTCACCATTGTAGGTGTGGTTCTGGTTTGACTTGGGCTTCATTATAGTCCGATGTTGACTGCTTTCGATGGTGAGCTATAATCACTGGTTTCACAAGAATCAGCTGTTTCTTTGCTGGGGGATTCTGGGAACTCCGATGCTGGTGTGGCTCGGCCAAGATGGTGCCTTTGTCTCTGCTCTCCACTTACCAGGTGAAATGCTTTGAGCTCCCTACCGCCCTCTGCTCTTTCCACTGGCTCGCATTCTGCTGCACTTTGGCTCTGATCATTCTGTTGAGTTTTGGCTACCCTGCTTTTCCTGTCAAGAAGCAGTCTTCCCACTGGCCGAGCTCTGACTCTCAGAACACCGGTGACACGCTGCCTCTCGCTTTCCTGGCATCTTGGTTCTCCCCTTCAAGACCTCTTTGGCTTTGGACAGCTCCTGTTCCCTCTGTACCAGCTGGACCCTGAGCTCCATGGCCAAGAGAACCTTGGCGGCTTTGCCGCCCTGCAACTCCTCCAGGTCCCCAGCCAACATCTCCTTCATCTGCTGGAGAAGGTAAACTTCCTCCTGGAGCCAGGGCACCTTTTCCACAGGAGCATCGGCTGGCTGCAGTTGCCATCCGCTGGAGCCAGGGGTGTCTTGGCACGGGGCTGATTATGGGGCCCCGCTGCATCCACACACAGCTCTCAGGCTGCGGGCCCTGGTGGTCATGTGGGCCCCTCCCAAATACATTTTTAAAAATGGTTGAAAGACCTCTGGGCACCAGGGTGCTGGCAGGAGAGGGTGCTGGGGAGCAGTGAGTTGTCTCCATGCCGGGCTCAGCAGCAGCTGGCTCCTGGAGCTCTGCAGCCAGTGAAGTGGCAGTGCCTTCCTCCTCATCCTCCTCACAGGCTCCGAGCAGGGACTCAGCTAACGCCCCTGCCCTGTGGCCCTCTTCCTCTCCCTATTTTTCTTGTTAAGAAGCAGTCTTCCCACCGGCTGAATTCAGAGTTTTGGAGTGCTGGCAACACGCTGCCTCCCTTTATCTCTCACCCATGTTCTGTGCATCTGGTTTGACTTGGATTTCATCATGGTTTGATGTCGACTGCTTTTGATGGTGGACTATAATTGCTGGTTTCACAAGAAGCAGCTGTGTTTTTGCTGGGGGATTCCAGGGTCCATGGTGCTGGCATGGCTCAGCTAAGATGGTGCCTTTGTCTCCACTCTCTGCTTACCAGGTGAAATACTTTGAGCTCCCTACCGCTCTCCGCTCTTCCCACTGACTCGCTTTCCACTGCACTTTATCTCCTATTGTTTTGTTGAGTTTTGGCTGCCCTTGTTTTCATGTCAAAAAGCAGTCTTCCCGCCCACCAAGCTCCAACTCTCAGAGCAGGGGCAAGACACTGCCTCTTGCTATCTTGGTTCCTCCAAAGAGAATATCTTGAAAGCAGAAAGAAAAACAATTTCTCATATACCAGTATGATGATTAACTGATTTCTCTTTGGAAACAATGGAAGATGTAGGTGATGATATATAAGGGCAGATTTTCCTATTAATGCTTTTTGATATTTTTAATTCCAGTAGAAAATTGCATTTTCTAAGTTCAAGAAAACAACCAAATAAAGCCTTGTATAAAATGAACTAGATCGGCAGCAAGATGGCGATGGAATAGGAACCCCTGAATGAGCCTGTCTCAAAACTGTCTCAGAAACGCCTCAGGGGCTCAGAACTAAACAACATCACACAGACACAGAAGAACCAAAACCCAAAATCCAGTAACCCAAGTATGAATATGCAGACACAGAGTCTACCAGCTTCAGCATTCCACAGAAAGCTACAATCCCTTGTTGGCAGAATCAGTAAGGAGCCATCTTACCCCAGTCCCTACTGCCGGGGCTAACAGCCCCTGGTGCCACAGACAGATCTGAAGGAGAAACCAGAATAGAATTCCAAGAGTGATGGGGCCATCACAGCAGCAGATCTTGGGCTCCTGCCCCAACCAGGCACCTTCCCCTCCACTGTTCTATGAGCCCATGCGATCCCCAGCAACCTGCATTGGAGCCCCACGTCAGTCAAGATCAGAGAGGCCTCCACGCCCAGCGCCCTGCGCCCCGCACCCTGAGCTGTGACCCTCTCCCCGTATCCCGCCATCCTGCACAACCAGGTAGCCAGCTGCGCCCTCCCACGTGAGACCAGGACAGCCCCGCCCCCTGAACCCCGCCTAGGCCAGTAACACCTCAGCCACACAGGCAGCCAGAAACGCCGGCCCAGGCAACCAGCCACATCATCCCGTGCGACCAGGGAGAACTGGGTGCCCCGCGGCCCCTCGCCCCCAGCCAAGAACCATGCGCCCTGTGGCCTCATGCCCCAGCACCGTGTGCCCTGTGGCCCCACGCTCCCAGCCCAGACCAGGGCGGCCCACGGCCCATGCACCCGCGGCTTGTGCACCCTCGGCTCACGCCCCCCGCGGCTCGCACCCCCGTGGCCCCACACCCGCCTACACAAGCCGCGCCATCCTACATAATCAGATGGCCAGACACGACCTCCCACGTGCGACCAGGGCAGCCCCCGCCCCCTGCAAGCCGTCTAGGCCAACAGCACCTCTGCACACAGGCAGCCAGACACGCTGGCCCTGGCAACCAGCCACATCACCCTGTGCAACCGGGGAGAACCGGGCTCCCCGTGGCCCCACGCCCCCAGCCAAGGACTGGGCACCCCGCGGCCCCACGCCTCGTGCCGTGCGACCCCACACCCCCAGCCCAGGCCAGGGTGGCCCATGGCCCGCGTACACACAGCCCGTGTCCCCACGTGAATCAGTGTGACACAGGTGAACAGCCACGCCATCCAGTGCGACCAGGGCAAACAGCCATGCCTAGCACAAGCCAGCTGTGCTGTACCGTGCAACTTGGAGCTCCTGTGCTGCACCTCAGAGCCGGGATACCCTCTGGCGCCGCCACTTGAGACCCACATGACCCTCCACACTGCCTTAGAGTCAGGGCATGCATTGGCACCACCACTGAATTCCAGGAGCCCAAGCACCTCACGAGGGTCTGCTTGTGATCCTTAGCACCGTGCCTCAGCACCTGTGCACCCTCAGGCACTACCACCTAATACCCAGAGCTTGCACCCCCCAGGGCCCATGCAAGATACGCAGCACTGCGCATCAGAGCCCGAGCAACCTCCAGCGACGCCCCCCGAGACCCGGAGCACGTGTGTACCTGCTCCATGGAAACCAGGTATCTTCCGGCACCATCACCCATGCCTTGGAGCCCACATCCAACACCTCGCCTTGAAGTGCACCTCATGTGCCAACACCCGAGCTCCAGACACTGTGTGCCTCCCCACACACACACACACACACCGCGCCCCGGTCAACAAGACGAGAGGGAACCACAACCTGCTGCGTACTAAAGCAATTGGGTCTACAGGGACCAATAAGAGGTCTTATACATAGAAAGGAACATGATGCAGAGGCAACAGAAACACAAAATTGAAAACATTGAAAATATGAGAATGAGGAACAGTGAAGAAACAAGAAATACTCACAATGCATCAAGTGAGTTTACTGATACTGACCTACAGGAAATGCAAGATGGAGAATTCAGAATTTTGATCTTCAGAATGATGAAAGGCCTCAAAGAAAGCATAGAGGAGATGAAGGAGAAGTTGAGGCTCTAAGAATGAATCAGAAAGAAACACTGAACGAAATGAAAGAGTCAATAAACGAATTAAAGACTGCAATAAAAACCAACTCTAGTAGGCTTGACCACATGGAAAACAGAGTATCACTCCTTGAAGACAGTTCATTCAAAACTGAAAACACAGTCAATGATATACAGAAGGTATTACAAAAGCACACCCTGGCCAACCAAGAAATACAAGACAGTGCAAGACGTCCTAATCTAAGGATAAAAGGCATCGATACAAATGGCCAATAGATACATGAAAAAATGTTCAACATCATTAGCAATCAGGGAGATGCAAATCAAAACTACTCCAATAAGAATGGCAATCATTAAGAAGTCAAACAAAAACAAATGTTGGCGAGGATGTGGGGAAACTGGGTCTCTTCTACACTGTTGATGGGATTGCAAGCTAGTTCAACCACTATGGAGATCAGTGTGGAGATTCCTCAGAAAACTGGGAATGGACCCACCATATGACCCGGCTATATCACTACTGGGTATCAAACCAAAGGGATTGAAACCAGAAAACTACAGTAATATATGCATACCCATGTTCATAGCAGCAAAATTCACAGTGGCCAAATCATGGAACCAACCTAGGTGTCCATCAACAGATGAGTGGATTACAAAATTGTGGGAAATACACATAATGGAATTCTACTCAGCAATAAAGAAGAACAAAATAACATCATTTGCAAGAAAGTGGAAGGA
>PVJS01030803.1:0-23840 GCA_004027185.1 Glis glis | reverse complement strand
TTGGTCATGGTGTACGATTTTCTCAATATGGTTTTGAATGCGCGTGGCTAGTATTTTATTTAGAATTTTTGTGTCTATGTTCATTAATGATATTGGTCTGTAATTTTCTTTCCTTGAGGTATCTTTATTTGTCTTTGGTATTAATGTGATGTTGGCCTCATAAAAAGAGTTTGGAAGAATTCCATCTCTTTCAATTTCATGGAATAGCTTGTGAAGTATTGGTTTTAGTTAATCTGTGAAGGTTTTGTAAAATTCGGCTGGAAAACCATCTCGACCTGGGCTTTTCGTTGAGGGAAGACTTTTTATTGCTGTTTCTATCTCTGTGCTTGCTATTGGTTGATTCAGTTTTTCTGTATCCACTTGGTTCAATTTGGGTTGGTTTTATGTGTCTAGAAATCTTTCGACCTCTTTCATGTTTTCCAATTTATTGGAATATAAGTTTTCAAAGTAGCTTCTTATGATCCTCTGGATTTCTCCACTATCTGTGGTGATATCCCCTGTTTCATTTCTGATTTTGGTAATTTGCGTTGATTCTCTCCTTCTTTTGGTTAGGTTAGGTAGTGGTTTGTCAATCTTGTTAATCTTCTAAAAAAACCAGCTTCTTGTTTTGTTGATTCTTTGTATTGCTTTTTTATTTTCTATTTCATTAATTTCTGCTCTGATTTTAGTTATCTCCTGCCTTCTACTAGCTTTGTTCCTGTTTTTCAAGATCCTTGAGGTGTGTCATTAAGTTATTTATTTGGATGGACTCAGTGGCAACCCAGAGAGTGCCGCGGATCTTGGATGGTGGTGCCGGAGGGTATCCAGGCTCTGGAGTGTAGCACAGAGGCTCCTGGTGCAGGGGCCACCGAGGTGGCGCAGAGGCTGTCAGGGTTACGCCGAGTCCTGGAGCAGAGGCTGCCGAGGTGAGGCCAAGACTTGGGGTGGGCGCAGAGGCCGCCGAGGTGATGCTGAGGCCGCCGAGGTGGCTCAGAGGCTGCTGGGGTGGCGCAGAGGCCTGGGGTGGGTGCAGAGTCTGCCGAGGTGACACAATGTGGGGGGATCCGAGGCCCAGGGCAGGCGCAGAGGATGTCAAGGTGACAGGCGGAGACGCCGGTGTCTGGTGCCTGGCGTAGGGGCCGCCGAGGTGGCACAGAGGCTGCTGGAGTGGCGTGCGGGGACGCCGGGAGTCTGGTACCTGGCGCATGGTCCGCCCAGGTGGCTCAGGCACTGCCAGGTGGCACGCGCGGGGACGCCGGGGGTCTGGTACCTGGCGCATGGTCCGCCCAGGTGGCGCAGGGACTGCCGGGGTGGCACGCGCGGGGACGCCGGGGGTCTGGTACCTGGCGCATGGTCCGCCCAGGTGGTGCAGGGACTGCCGGGGTGGCACGCGTGGGGACGCCGGGGGTCTGGTACCTGGCGCACAGTGCCCGCCCAGGTGGCGCAGGGACTCGTAACAGTTCAATTTTCAGACTATCATACCTATTAAGGCATGGATACATATTGAGTGACAAAACCAAAAGTTAAATTCCAATTTCTCTGACATCAAAGTGCACATAGCTGATTATTTTCATAGTCTTCATAGTGTTTCTGGATTCTGCTCAGATCTATAAGTGTCCCCGTATAGTCTCATTTCACATCATATCTCATTTGTGTGAACAGTAGCTTATTAATTTGAATTTCTACATCCACTTTTGTTGGCTCAATCATGTCCTACCCACTGAAGTCAGGCAGATATTTATATATTACAATTAAAATCATATCACTCCCTTGCTTTCTCCCTCTGTTTATTAGGTTAAATGTACCCCTAAACACACACACACACACACACACACACACACACACACACATAGGAAGAGAAAAGAAAAGAAAAAAACCCTCATGGTGGACTTATTTTGATCTTTGTAACCACTGTTAGTAGCTTTGCTTGGGCTAATCAACTCTGACTTCTCACGCTTTAGCTAAACTAGATGTTTATTCCTTTTGTTATCATTTCCCAGCTATTCACATAGTTCTTTTTGCTCATACTCAGTGCTTCCTGCCTCCCACACCTTTGATTTAGCCAATTACACTAATTTTTAGACTTCAGCTTAAACATTGTTTCCTCAAGGAAAGTTAATGTTGCACTGTCATGTGATGGACAACAGCACTGTGCAGGATTTTGCAACCTTCTTTTATTTTCTGAGTAATTATTTGGTTTCTGTGTTTCTCATTAGTTAATAACCTCCAAGAAGACAGACACCAATTTATCTTGTTCATTGATTCCCCCCACACTGCTACTGCACAGCACATCACTTTAACCTAGTTCTTAGAGAGTGAATGTGGAAAGAATAAATCAATTGCAATTAGGCACACATTGGAAGTTTTAGGGTTAGTTCTAGTAGCCACAAGTTTATGAATATGTACTTATCCTGTTGGGCTCTCCACCCGGTGGCATGAAAGGGCCTGGTGGACTAGCAGAAGCCTGCTCTAGAGTACCGGGCCTCTTCCACGTGGCAGTGACTCAGCATATCAATGGCAAAGATGGTGCTGGCGGACCCCTCAGAGGGAGGTCCCGCGGATAGCCCCACCTAACCTCAGGAGGGCTATGATAGGCAGTTACCTCCTTCCGTGCTCACAGACAACAGGTGCCTCCGCCTATGATAGGTTACAGGGAGGCGTAATGACCCGACCATCACGTACCATTGGGCCACACCCTACTGCCTGGGAATTTCCTTTATGGCCTTTACTTTAAAAGTGTGATTGTATGTCTAATAAACGAGATCTTGCTTGACTTATCTCCCGGCCCATGGTGCAGTTTGTTCAGGCTACGACACTCCCCTCCCTGCCCAGTTCATGCCACTCTTGGGCTGGACCCCGAGAGGCTGGTGCCTGCGTGCGAGGAACTTTTCCCTACGTCAAAAACTTCTCCCTATTTCGACAAAACTGACAGGCTAGGCAGTCTCTGGTGAGTGTCCACCCATAAATTATGGGGAAGTCGAATTCTAAACCTGATCCAACCCCTGAGTCCCTTCGTCTCCTTTTGAAAAGCCGAGGATTGAATCTTTCTGACTCGCAGGCAGCCCAGTCCTGGGATTGTCTGCTTAAGGTCGCCCCGTGGCTCCTGGCTGGTAACCTTTTTGATTGGGAAACCTGGGAAATCTCGCCGGGCCGACCCTCTCCGAAACCCTTCCCACCCTTTTCTTGCCGAGGATTCCCCCCCTACTCAGTCGGGGAAGGCGCTGCTCAGGCCTTGGGTGTGGCAGTACCCAGATGTGGAGACGCTCTTGCCCGGCGGGGACTCTGTGGCGGGGCAGAGCGCAGCGGCATGCACGGGGGCAAAGAGAAGGGAGCCCCTGGGCCCGGGCACTCACTGGCCACCAGGAGGAGCCTCCGCTGTCCGCGGGGGAGGAGGCGGCGCCAGTGTCCCGGCGCCCACCATGGAACGAGGGCCCGGGGAGAGTGAGGGCTGGCAGCCGAGTCTGTCCCCCGCTGCCTGCGCCCGTGCCCCCGGGCGAGCCGCTCCCTGGCCCTCCGCGCTCCTGGCCGGGGGAGAGCAAGGCTTCCTGGTGGCTGTCACTGTAGCCTGGCTGGAGAGCCCGGAGGGAGCGGGAGAGCCTGCGGCCGCCTGCCTCCATTCTGCCTGTCTGCTGCCACCTCGGGCTGGGCTCCAGGGCGAGCGGGAGGCGTGGCGACGCCAGCTGGGCCTCGGCTGTGGGCCCCGCAGGAAACCTCCGGGACCCCCACCGCCCTGACCCCACCCCCCGGGAGGGGAAAGCGGGGGAGCCGCACGGAACAGGATGGAGCGGGGAGACGGGCCACGTGGGGGTCGGGCCCGGGTGGAGAAGTGCCCTGGAGAGCGGCCCAGCCTTTAGAAAACCTTATCAAGATATCATTGGGTTTCAGTTGTTTCCTGTTCTATCTTTGCTCAGAAGCTATTTAGAAATTAATTCTCTTGGTATCCTAAAGAGATAAACAGTGGTTGTGTGCTGTTTGCCTGCCATAGGAGGACAAAAGTGGCCACCTGAATACATTTAATTCAGTGTCACCCATGGTAGGCTAACTGGGCATTGCCAACTGTGCAGATTTTTATCTACGTGTGTGTCTGTGTGTCTGTATGTGTGACCCGTTGATGTCGTCATTTTGTCAATGTAATGTGTCTGTCTATATGGTACCATAAAGAGGCTTGTTAAATGAGCGCTCATTAAGTTTAAAGAAAACATAAGATCAAATGCCTCTAAGTTCACGTGACTTAAGTAAATCCTAACTGAATAAATCTAACATATGTTCATGAGATTAAAGTAAAAATGTCCTTAGAATTATTAACAAATGCCTTTTCTCCTAGGTAAATAATCAATCAAAATCATGTTTCTGTGAGAGGTTACAAATACAATGAATATTGCTTTTAAAGTTTTTTTCTCTTTTTCTTGGTAAAAAAGGGATTTTAAAACACTAATGATGTTTATTTGATGTCTTAGTTTTTTAAGAATGGTCTATAATTAAATAAGGTATATACAAAAAGTAATTGATACTTTAAAATGTTCTTGGCTTCTCAAGATCTACAATTACAATTCAGTCAAATAAATGGGCTTCTAATTTGCCAGAACTATGGCTGCCCTAAAAATTAGTCCAAAGAGTAATCTAGAAATAAAATGTTGTAAATGCAAAGCTTTTAGTCATATTAAAGAGCAATGTCCTAAACCTAACAATGGCAATAAAAATGGACAGGGTAACAAGGGGCCAAGCCAATGCCCTCGATGTAAGAAGGGAAAACATATGGATCCATCTACCTGTAAATCTCTGGGGGAGAAATGTAATGAGTAAGACGCAAAAATCTTACATCTTAATCAAAATAATCTCTTGGTCAGACCTCTGTTCGCTGCATTAAGGTCTGTGTTTTACTGCCTGTAGAGATGTTACAGGTTGGGAGATCCTGTTACAGGGTGAGAGCCTGTCTACTTCATAAACATTCAAACAAAAACCACAAATAAGAAATACAAAAGATTTATTATCTGCCCTTTTCATGTTTCAGCTTAATGATTCTGTGTTGTTTCTCTGCCCCTTTTACACAAGGGAGAGAATCTAAATAAGCGAAAATCTACAGGTAAAATTCCAGTCTGTTCCAACTAATTCCATACCTAACAAAAATAAATAAGCAAAGGTTTATCTAAATGTTTCATAAAAGCTTGTAACCCTAAATATGTGGGTTTTATATACATATAAGGTGTAACCAATAAGTGATCTCTTTAATGCAATACATTATATCTGATATTTAATATCATTTAAAAATCTTTGTCATTTAAAAGAACCTGGTTTACACCTGTTTTGCGATGAATAAATGCTATCAACTAATAATCCAATTTCTTTTCATCAGCACTGTCCTCTAAGGATTACAAGCGTATGCCACAACGCTTGGCTATCATGATCATTTCTAAACCAAAATAACTAAAAATGCTTAAGCATTTGGCATTCCAAATTGTGCCACTCTAATTAAATTGGGTATTAATAAAATTAAAGGTCATGTTTAAATAAAAATTGTTTTATATAATTAGATATTATCTAAACTATTATACAAACTGGATTTGTTCTTATACCTAATAATTTTATTTAATACTTTCCTTACATGTCTTTATAACTGTTTACTAGTATTACAGATATACAACTTCTAACATAATGCTTTATCAGCCATAAACCTATTAACCTCAATTCAAAAATCTCTTTTAAAACAAAAAAGGGGGAATATGAAGTCATGCTTTCCCTAAGGATTTTTTTGTTACTCTTAAATTTTTTTCATTCAAATTGATAATGATTCTCTTACAGCGTCTCTGAGACATGCAATGGAAATTCATTCACTGACTCAACTTATTCCTCAGGTCTTCTAAACGGATCCCTTGGATGGAAAAGGGAAAGGTCCATCTTCATTAATAACTCTTGGTAGAGGATATGCTTGTGTAAAAAATAATGCTGTTTGTGTTTAAATTCCAGATAAAATATCAGACCATATCAAACAAAAAACTCAGAGATGACTGAAGAAATCAAAAGTCTAAAGTCTACCCCTCAGGGAGTGACAGTCTCTCTAGCAGTGAGGCCGAGGACAACAAGGTCACCATCCAGAGGGCTAAATCACTTTGGATAGATCACGTTAATCACAAGCTAGAACTCCAGAAAACATATTTCTAATGATGTTGGCTATTGTCAGGTTTAACATGCCAACTACTATTTGCTTTTAGTGTGCCCTCAGTTAAAAGATATCATTGGAAGGTGTTGCCTCAAGGGATGGCTAATTGTCCAATTTTGTGCCTGAAGTTTGTAGCTCAAGCAGTATCAAAAGTAAAGAAGCAATACGGGCAGGCATATATTATTAATTATATGGATGATATTTTATTAACTCATAAGCAAGAAGGAGTGTTACTTGCTGCCTATGCCTGTTTGCAGAAAACTTTAAAAAGAACAAGGATTGGTTATTGCTCCTAGTACAGACTAAGTCACCGCATACCCTATATCCTAAGATAATTCAGCCACAAATGATTCAAATCAAGAAAGTTGGTTAAGAACTTTGAATGATTTTCAAAAATTATTGGGAGTGTATTGGCTTCGTCCATATTTAAAAATTTTCACAGAAGAGTTAAAGCCCTTGTTTGATATTTTAAAAAGAAGATTCCAGCCCTGCATCGAAGAGGACTTTAGGAAGGTAGGCAGGCGTTACAGGTAGTAGAGTCAGCTATAGAACAGCAACAAGTACAATATTTGGATTATACCAAAAGTTGGGCAGCTTATATATTTTCTACTGCTCATACACCAACTGCTGTTCTATGGCAGGATGGACCGTTGCTGTGGATCCATTTACCTGTATCTCTTTCCAGAGTTTTAACACATTATTGGGAGGCAGTTGCATGCTTAATGTAAATGGTTAGGATGGAATCTAAAAAATATTTTGTAAGAGAACCTGCCTTGATAGGAGTTTCATTCACTACAGCAAGTGGACTGGTTATTTCAAAATGTGAATTCTTGGGCAATTGCTTTCACATTTTGAGGGTGAAATTAATAATCACTATCCTAAAAATAAATTGTTGCAATTTGTAAATAATAATGCTTTAGTTTTTCCAAAAATTATGAGACAGGAATCTTTAGCAGAAGCTTTGTTAGTATTTACAAATGGATCATCTAATGGGAAAGCAGCATATGTTATTCAAAATAAATGTTTTTCTTTTAAAACAGCTCCTGCATCAGCTCAGGTAGTAGAATTAAGAGCTGTAGTTATAGTATTTCAGGAATTAGCCACAATTGCTTTTAATTTGTATACAAATAGTCATTATGTAGCTAAAGCTGTACAAGTTCTTAAAACTGTTGTCTATGCAGATACTACTAATGTTCAAATAAAAAAAATTATTTTTACAAATTCTGCAACGCATTCATGATAGGAAGCATCCTTATTTTGTAGGTCATATAAGAGCTCATACAGGATTACCTGGTCCTTTAGCAGCAGGAAATAATTTAGCAAATCAAGCTACTCAGATGGTGGGATTGTCTCAAATAGATTAGGCTCGGCAGTCCCATGCCTTGCAACAATGCGCTTCCTGCCCAAAACAAATTTCAGTACCGCATTTTGGAGTCAATCCTCAAGGCTTAAAACTTAATCACGTATGGCAAATGGATGTAACAAATGTGGCGAAATTTAGTAGACTAAAGTATGTGCATGTTGCTGTAGATACATATTCAGAATTTCTCATGGCTACCGCACAGACTGGGGAAGCATCTAAACAGGTAATTGCAAAAAATGTTTGCCATCAATTTAACATTAAGCTTAAAACTGGTATTCCCTACAATCCTCAAGGCCAAGGGATTGTGAAATATGCCCATAGGGCCATACAAGTAAAAAAGGGGGGAGATATACCCCCAATTCTTTAAATCATTCACTTTTTATTTTGAATTTTTTAAATGTGGATGTACAAAGCCGCTCTGCTACAGATAGATTTTGGATTCACACACTCAAGATATTTATGTTCAAGTGAGATGGAAGGATCCTTGCACGGGACAATGGCATGGACCCGACCGGTGTTAATATGGGGGCGAGGGCATGTGTGTGTTTTTCCGCAGGATGTTGGTGCGGTTTGCTGAGATGTTGGTGCGGTTTGCTGGACGAGTACCTGAAAAGGAGCTGGAGAATGAAGATGCTGTGGCAGATGTGCCTGATAACGATATCTCTACAGATGACCTCGGCTGAAATATACTGAACTTATGTTCCTGATCCGCCTATATTACATCCTGCAGTATGGGAAGGACAAGAAATTATGGTGATAGTAAAGGATTCGTGATTGCTCGCTCAGCCTGCTACAAAACATTTAAGGATGCAGCAAGCTGGAAGTTTTAATTACTCAGGATTGGAAAGAGGGTTGCCTATTGAGACTGATGTGCATGTGCTTATTGGACAAGGGGGATACAGGGAAGAAGGGAATGGAGAAGATGCTTGGGGGAGATACCTTTGAGATATAATGTGACTGAAAGTGATAGGTTTATTTTGGATTGGTCTGGGAATCAGCAAGGAGGAACTAAAGAGGACCCTCAGACTGAAGTTGGTGATTGGGCTAAGGGATTGCCTGCTGGACTATGGTGGGCTGATTCAGGTTATCAGCAGATGTATATTTGGAAGCTTGCTGCTGCCATGAGCAATATAACTGGTCACGGATCTGGATGTAATCGCACGGAAGGACTAAATAATTGCATAAAAATGAGCAACCAGATGAATTTATCTGGATGCCTTTTAAAAGGCCCTGCTATGACATGTGTCAATTTACCTTATATGTTGTTAGTAGGAAGTATTAATATTACTATTGATCCCCATGTTTTTAATGTTAATTGTGAGAATTGTACCATTACTAATTGCATTTCTGTGACACCTAATGACACCCAAGTGATAATACTTCAACAACCTTATTTTGTTATAATTCCTGTTAACGTATCAGGTCCATGGTATAGTGAGAAAGGATTATAAGTGTTACAAGAAATGGAGACCAAGAAAAATGGTTGGATTAATTATTGCAGGCATTGCAGCCTTAATTGCTTTTATAGCCACCGCTACGACTGCTGCAGTAGCTCTATCCCCAGAAGTACAGACGGCTACCTATGTTAATCAATTGTCTAAGAATGTTACCTGAGTGTTAGGGACATAGGAAGATATAAATAATAGGTTAGAACATAAAATAAATGCCCTGTATGAAATTGTTCAATATTTAGGAGATGAGGTTCATGGGTTAAAGATAAGAACTCATTTAAAGTGCCATGCATTTTTAATGCCCTAACCTCCTTCCTACAAAAGCCACTCCATGCCATCTAAATCCATCAAATGGAGGTCCGATATCAGTTTGGCCAATCAATATGAGGGCCCCCAACTATTAAACCCCAGCCCGGTCGATAGCCAGAGACGGGTAAGATCCTTCTGGATCAGATGAACCTAAGACAGGGGACCCAGCTAGCTCTGGGCCTCCCCCATGATGGGCACCTTCTGAACCCTGAGCAGGGTAACCTAAGACAGGCACGACCGCCGGTTGTAAACAAAAAAGGGGGAGATGTTGGGCTCTCCACCCAGTGCCATGAAAGGGCCTGGTGGACTAGCAGAAGCCTGCTCTGGAGTACCGGGCCTCTTCCACGTGGCAGTGACTCAGCATATCAATGGCAAAGTTGGCGCTGGCAGACCCCTCAGAGGGAGGTCCTGCGGATAGCCCCACCTAACCTCAGGAGGGCTATGATAGGCAGTTACCTCCTTCCGTGCTCACAGACAACAGGTGCCTCCGCCTATGATAGGTTACAGGGGGGTGTAATGACCCGACCGTTGCGTGCCATTGGGCCACACCCTACTGCCCAGGAGTTTCCTTTATGGCCTTTATTTAAAAGTGCGATTGTATTTCTAATAAACGAGATCTTGCTTGACTTATCTCCCGGCCTGTGGTGCAGTTTGTTCGGGCCGCGACACTCCCCTCCCTGCCCAGTTCATGCCACTCTCAGGCTGGACCCCGAGATTATCCTATTAATCATGTGTCAAATATTAAATAGTCATTGAATGGTCAATTTATTTTTGTATTATCAAAGTACACTTCTCTAGCTAAATTGAAAATGCCAAAAATAGAGTGATAAAACCACTCAGCAACATTGTCCCATCTTTATGTAAAAGTCACAATATTTGATTATTTAATAAGATACTTAAATTTTGCTTCATATGAAATTCTCTACCTTGTTTGTAGATATGTTCTAATGAATTAACCTTCAATACTATTATTATCTTAATTGGAGATGACAATTTAAAATATTGGCCACAAAGCAGATATACCACAACCACCCCTATACTTCTCACTAATTAATGTAGCATACTGTCATTACAAGGATGAAATTACATATTATGTTCAATATCTTGAAAAGAAGGCATTGTGAATCAATCTTTTGATTTTTTATATTATGAGAATAAAAATAATATTCATTGTTATTTATGCCCCAGGCTAAATATTTCTGTATGCATTAGTATTTCAACTCCTAAAAAAGCCCCATTATGTCAGTATTTGTAAAAACTTGGTAACTAAAGAAGAATTGAATAGGTTTATTCAAGGTGGTGTTGAGAGTTGTATTTGAAACTGTCATCATTATAAAATGATATACTTAACCATTTTTAAATAACCATTATAATTTTATTTACTTTTATAAATTTAAATATCTCATACCTATACCATTTGTAACTTTTATTAGTGCACTGAAATTATAGATCACTATGATATTCAAAGTGATAAAAATGTACGTGCACACAATTGGTCTATTTCCTTTCCCATATCACCTCAACCTCTTCCTCCTTCCCTGTACATGTTAGTGAGATTGATAGCAATACCTTTATATATTGCTATAGCATTATTTGAACTGTTCCCGTCTTCAGTCCTCCTTTACACCCCCACTTCCCTTCCCCAATCATGTTCCACAATTCTATTGGTATCTCCCCTCATTTCTCTGAATTCCCTTATGCTTCCTATTGTTTTTTAACTTAGATTATGATTATGATTTTATTCCCCTATATTCTGCTAATATTCCCCTGTTTTCAGTAAATATTACTTAACACAACATAGATTTTTTCAGAAATATCACTAATCTTTCTTACAATTGTGTTTTTTTATTGTTTGTTGATTAAAATATCCTATGTTCCATAACAACCATACATTTATCATTATTATAAATTTTGCCAGATGAATTTTTGTTAAAAAATTCAGGTTTTGCATGAAATTAATACCTGTGTCAACAAAAACATTTTTACAAGAATACCATTGCAGCTTTATTTACAACAGGTAAAAATTAGAATCCATCCAATGATCACAAATAGGAGAAATTGTAGTACCTTCATATAATGCCATACCTCCCACAAAATTTGAGTTAATTATTCACACAAGCAAACATGGGTGGTTCACCAGGTTACAATGCTGGTGGAATGGACCGTCAACAAGAAAATGAATATTATTTGTTTCCATTTATATGAAGTTCAATGACTGGAAAAATTACTCTAAGGTGGAAAAAAATTAAGATTACTAGCTGCCTTTCGGAGTGTGGGTTGACTGGGAAAGGCCATAAGAAAAATGTCTGGGTAGATGGGTATGTTCTAAATCATGATGCCACATGTACTGCAAAGGTATAGCCATTTGCCAAATCTTTACAGTTACAACTTATGCATTTCAATGTAATCTTTGCTTCAAAGAGAAAAATAAGTATTAAAAATAATTTTACAGCCGGGCGAGGTGGCACACGCTTGTAATCCCAGTACTTTGGGAGGCAGAGACCGGAGGACCTGGGTTCGCGGCCAGCCTCAGCTCTCTCTTGCTCTCTCTCTCTCTCTCTCTCTCTCTACTTAGTGAGGCCCTCCACAACTTCGTGAGACCCAGTTTCAAAATAAAGGATAAAAAATAGGGCTGGGGGCATAGTGCGGAGGTAGAACGCCCCTGCGTTCAATCCCTGGTACCGCAAAAAAAAAAAATAATTTTACAGAAGCAATAATGATAATGATAACTGACAGTAAGCCGGGATTTGTTGTGCTATAAGATAGCTGAAACATCAAATAGTTTTTAAATATTTCTTTACATTTGTATTCAGTATTCATTGATTTATTTACATGTGCATTTTCTTAGGCAATATTTTCTGAGCATTCATAATGTTTTGGGCCTTGTTATACATGCTACAGACACAGCAATGAAAAAATAAACAGTGAAATTATGTTCCCTCAGGGGCTTGTATTCAATAGAAAAGCGAGCAATAAACCAAAACAATAAACATATAATGCAGTATTAGGTAGGCAAATGCTAGAAAAATAATAAAACATGCCAAGGATATATATCAGGTTTAAGCATACCATGATTCACCAGATAACTGCCTGTTTTTGTAAATAATTCTTTATTAGAAATAAAATTGTATTGCAGATATGCCCATTTATTTACATATTGTCTGTGACTGCTTTTATGCTACAAGGGAGGACAAAGGTAAGTAGTTGTGGCTGATATGGCCATCAGAAATTAATATATTTACTTTATTATCTGGATGCCTCACACACACAAAGTGCTTACACCCAATGTAGAGCTTGGCATTAAAATTTTGTAGTTAGGAAAGGCTTCTCCATGGTGACTTTAAGTCTTAAGTGAATAATATGAGTGGCAAAGTCATGAAAATATTGGAGAGAAGCAGATTCTAGAAGGAATCCATAACCTTTGACATGGAAATACCTCATATATTGTAAAAAAAAAACAGAGAAAATATTTAGCTGGAATTAGAGTGAATGAAAGGGGGATTGACAGGAAAGATATTAGACAAGAAAATGTATTTTTCTTATCCCTGTAATTCAAGTAGGTTTATAAGTAGGTTTATGTATTTTTATCTAAATATTATGAGAAGGCTTTGAGGAGGTTTTTATGGAGAAACATTTTATTGGGAGGTTTACTTCTGTTTGTATTTACAGAACATGTAACAGGAGACTGGATATAATAATAAAAAATGAGAGACTGAATATAAATGATGAAAGTGACTTGAACATGGGAATAGTTTGGGGAAAATGGAGAAAATTTCTGACATTGAAACTTGAAAGCATATTTACTAGAACCAGTAATAGATGTTGTATTGTGTACAAGAAAGGGCTGTGGGGAAGTCAACAATAGCTACCTTTGGAAGGAAGTGTGCTTAGACAGTCAAGCATGGTCATTTTAGAAATTTGTGAACTGTGAAAAGGAATTGGTGAGTGGGAGGAAATAAGAAAATTTTTGGAAATAGTCCTTTAAACTTATCTACACAAAGAAGTGGAGCCAGATATCTGTCTATTTGATACAGGAGTTTTAAGATCAAATAAAATATGCTATGCTAAATAAAAAAAAAATCTAAGGTCCATGAAAGTGAGACATACTACTAAAGAGAAACATCTAGTGAATAAAGTCATAAAAATCTTAGAGATAATGCAGCATTTACAAGTAGGTGAGACAAAGAAGTGATGACACTGGAAACTAAGAAGAAATAGCAAGTGATAATGGGAAAATTTTGTTATCCCTGTAAAGCAAAGAAAGAAGTTCAAGGAGTAGGTATAATTACCTAGGCATGATAAAACTAACAGCTATTGTGGTTGTTACAAAAGCTGGAAGATAAAAACATGGGTGTTTTAGTTAGAAACAAGAAGTTTTACTAAAGAATGATGTAAGATTAAGGAGAATGTGAGACAAGGAAGGATTTAAGGCTTATCATACAATTGGCCTTTCATATCTGTGGGTTCTGCATTTGTGCATTTGACCAACCACAGATCAAATATTCTTGAAAACATTGTGCCTGAGCTGAATACACACAGTCATGTCTTTTTGCCATCATTCCCTAAACAATGCAGTATAACAGTTATTTACATAGTAATTACATTGTATTATTATAAGTAATCTGAAGATGGTTTAAAGTACGTAGAGGTATGTGCATATGCCATATGCAAATAGAATAGCATTTCATAAAAAAGACTTGAGCGTTTGTGGATTTCATTATCTTCAAAGAGTTCTGGAATCAATCCCCTGTGGCTATAGAGGGATGATTATGTATATTAGAATATACTCTATACCTGCTTGTAGATAGTACATCACAACAGCCTCCATGTGAGTCTATACCTTATAATAAAATATATTTGTAAACATAATAATCTAAAAATATAAATAATATTAAAATAAGTAGTAATGTAATATATTTGTTATAAGATTCTTAAGGCATTGGTTTATGTGAGTTGGAGCCTGAGAAGTCCCATGACTTACCCTTCTGAAGCTGGAGACCCAGGAGAGCCAGTACTGTAGTTCACATGCCTTAGATATAGAGAACTGATGGTGGTTTCTAGTACAAGACAGAAGGCCTGAGAACCAGGAGAACCAAGGACAGGAGAAAATGGATATCCCAGCTCAAGCAGCCAGATAGAGAATAGGTGAATCCTCCCTTCCCCATCTTTTTGTTCTCTTCCAACCCTCAATGTGTTAGATGATTCCCACTTACATTGATGAAGGGCCATATGCTTTAATTTTGCTTACTGATCAAAAGGCTACTGTCTTCAGGAAACACTCTCACAGATGTACCCAGGAAGAATGTTCAACCAGATATCTGGGCATCTTTTGATCCAGTCAAGTTGACATACAAAAATAACAATTACAATAATCAACCAATAAATACTAGTTAAGTATATAACATGTGCCAAACACCATCTCATAAGTTGGAAATATAGTAGTGGGGAAAAAAAACAGAAAAGAATATACCTTCCCTCATGCCCTCATGGAGCTTACATTTTACTAGAATAGACAGTAAACACAATGAACAATGGTAATTTGTTACTGAAGGCTTAAATCAATAAAAAGTGTGTTTTTCATCTTTTAGGTATCTGTGGAATTTCTGGGCACTGATAAGCAATTTATGCTTGGAATTTTCCATGCACTTGCAGTTAGTAGTCTGCAGAGTTCCACAGTAAACATTTGAAACCATTGGACTGTATTGCCATGTGGGCTCACTCGTATGGCTGGCAGTTAATGTTGGCAGGTGGTTTGGAGATCACCTGGAACTGTGGATGGGTACATATATTTCAACATTCCATGTGGCTTGAGCATCACATGGCATAGTGCTTGAATTCCAGGAGGAAAAGTTCCAAGAAGAAGCATTCCGAAAGGATTGAGTAACCCCTACAAAACATATAATGAAATAGCCACGGAAAACCCAGATAATGATTCCCCCTACTTCCTATTGTTCAAGAAATCATTTGCATGCCATTTCATATTCAAGAAGAAAGCAATTAGACTCTACCAATGTCAGATTATAGGAAGGTATATGGGATGGACAATATGGTTGTGTCATCTTTGGAAACCACAATTTGTGACAGATGGTTAGCAATTGGCAAGCATAAGGGGGAATATCAGGGATGGTGAAAAGGTAGAATCTCTGGGAGATTTAATTTTACATAGGAATTTCAGGGTAGATCTCATCGAAGATGTAAAATATTAAGGGAGATCTTAAAACAAAATATGCTTGGCAAGTAGTTCATATTTTCCAAAACATTCCCTAGACATCTGGCAGTCAAGAGTTGAAGTCACACATATGTCACTTTCAATCCCAGGCAGTTATGTGGAGATATTAATTCACCACACACAAAATAAGAAAGAAAACTTCAGATTAGTATCATGGAATCAATGTACCTGTGGTGAATTAAGAGGAATAAAAGAACACAATGACTCCAGGATTGGAGTTAGTGTTCTATTCACTTAGAAATCTTTAGTCATTGTATAAAATTATTTTTCCTCTGAATTGTCTGTAATTTGATCTGAAAACTGATATAGAATATTTCTTCCCTCATTTTTTTTTTTGTGGTACCGGGGATTGAACCCAGGGGTGTTCTACCTCCGAGCTACACCCCCAGCCCTATTTTTTATCCTTTATTTTGAAACCAGGTCTCACGAGTTTCGGAGGGCCTCACTAAGTAGCAGAGCCTGGCCACGAACCCGGATGCTCCGGTCTCCGCCTCCCAAGTACTGGGATTACAAGCGAGCACCACCACGCCCGGCCCTCATTTTTAAATGGGAGTATAGCTGCTATTGACATGACCTACAGAAGATAAAATGGAACCAGGGAGACCTTAAAAGGCAATTGAAATAATTCAGATAGTATATACTGAGGATCATATGGATGAAGGAAAGTGATGAGCAGTGGAATATTGTGGACATGTTTTGACAGAATGACCATTAGCCTATTCAAAATAATCATCTAGGGAAACATAATCCTAGAGAAGTAGGTTAAGGAATTGTGATTGAAACGATGAGGTCAAGGAACTGAGAGGTACTGAAAGACAGAGGAGGTATGTATGCCTTCCTAGGACTATAGATGATATCTATATCTGTCTGTTTAGTACTTAATATTTTCTAGCAATGGTGATATAATGTTGGATTTTATCCTATCTTTAAATTTTGCTAAAATTCCTTCACTAACTGAGAGTATTGTTAGACTGACTGTGTTTCAAAAGTGAGGGAAAAGTAGGTATCGTTTTCTCACCCTTTTCAACAATTTCACACTGTATAACCTTGTGGTAGATGTGATTACAAAGAAAGTGCAGTCCTATAGGAAATAAGTTCAAAGTTCTGATTAATGTTTCTGACAAGTCTTTTTTAAATGCAATTAATAATTACTTCAATTAACCCTACTTTAACACATTCCTACTTTATTATGCATAAGTACACTATTTTATGAAATTAAAAAAAATCAAAACACATATAATGCCTAATTACAAGCAAATTTGGTCAACAATTACAATGAAATATAAAAGTGCGCAACATGTTAGCTGCGTATACACCCTGTCAATACAAATATATTCCTAAAGAGAAAGTAAGAATTTTTGGTGGATAGAGGGCATTTATAAAGAAAGCTACCAAATGCATCTAGTTTTGAATGCTTTGGGCATAACTGATATGGATCCTGATGGATAGACACTAAACTTATCTCTTCAAGAGGAGTTAGAGGTTGCAATAGAATGTGTAGTCAAAAGATAAGGTGACAAATTTGCCCTCTCCACTATTTGATCTTCAGTAAATATGGCATAATAAATTAGAAATATACTAGATTTTAGCATGTTTATTTACCATTAATTTTATTGTTTTTATTTAATTTTAATGGAAATTCAATCCATTTCTAATTTTGAGCTACTATATGTATGTTAAAAATGTCATAAACAGATATATCCTTATGCTTATATATGCTGTCATTTTTGTGAACTGGCTGGGTTAAGTTATGTTACTATGGATTTTAGATATAAGTAATTTTTCTCTCAGAAAAAAAAATACTTTCAGGAATGGTGGCACATTCTTGTAATTCCAGTACTTGGAAGTCTGAGACAGGAGGAGCATAGGTTTGAAGTCAGCCTCAGCAATTTAGTGAGGCCCTCAGCAACTTAACAGGACTTGTTTCCAAATAAAAAAATAAAAATAGGGGTGGGGGTGTAGTCAGAGGTAGGATTGAGGCAGGGCAAAGGACCTGGGAACAGGAAGGATTAAAAAAGGCCCATCTGCATAGACTTCTGTGAGGTGAGGGGAGGTGAGCAGGGAAGTGAGAGACTGGTGGGTGCCAGGAAATCAGGGCCCAGCAGCCCACAAGATAACAATTCAAATTAAAGTTCAAAATTCTGCAAAGGACATTGTTCTCCAAAACCCAATTCTGACCAATCATAAAAGAGCAGATGAATAACCTCAGTAAGGTTTAAAAGCCCACTTCTCAAGAGCTTCAGGGGTTACTCTCTTTCCAGGACCCCCCACTTGTGTGTGTTTAGGGGGGAGTTGTTTTGCCTTTTAGCTTTCCCTAACTTAAAATAAACCTCTGTATTTCTATACCCTTCACTAGTCCTTGGACTTCATTCATCAAAATCTGCTGGACAAGAATCCTATAAGAAGAAACACCCCCATTTCAGTCATGGTGCATTAGCTGGGAAAGATGGAAAGTAAGTGAGAAAAAAAAAAGCCAAAATTTTTCTTCTGAGGCTTCTGCCAAGTGTTTTTCCGGGTTCAGGTCAGGCAGTTTGATCCAATGTGGCTTACAGTTGGACTTAATTGTGCTGTGCCTCTTAAAACAAGAGCCAGCAAAGCACAGCAGCTGAGGTACCCACAAGTAAGAGGGGAAACAGAGAAAGTGAACAGAGGAGGAAGCAGCCACTGGCCCCACTGCAGCAGCAGCTACTGGCTGTTGAGATTCCGTCTGGCTAAAAGCTCAAGGGTGGCACTGAGATTGCAAGATTCCACAGCACTGGGGCACCAAACCACCTCATGTGGAGGGCAAAGCCATTGCCCCACCAGCTGGTTCATTGCTGCAATAGCAGCAAAGGGAGCAGTCCACATAAAAGTAGTGATCCACCCTAATTCCTTGTGTGTGGAGCTAAGAGCTGAGGCAAGCACATGCACACAGGAATTCAGCCAGGTGGTCCATAGCACCATGAGAAAAAATAAGGGTTTTTCTCCATGGCCCCAGTATAGATGCAGCTGCATGGGGAGGTGGGGATGGGGGTAGGGGTGTCAGATCACCTGCCTTCTCTCTCAATCCCAGGGTGGTGACCTCAGGGCAGGGAACCCAGTTCTGGTCCTGTCTGCAATTAGGAAGACACTTCTAACTTAGCCAACTTGCGTAAGAATGGACCACTGCAGCAGCATGTTTTCTAAGCTCAGCTTACCTTGCTTAGAGAGCTAGTCAGAACTGAGGGAAAAGAACAACTACTTAGTTCACTTGGGCTCTCTAAAAAATTTGGGATAGCCACCATTGGCCAGTTTCTGGTCATGGTGGGGGGTTTAAACCTCCACCCCACCCCACATGGTGTGGTGGGAAAGAGAAAACAGAAAAGCTCTCCATCACCCCAAATTTAATATGCATGAGAAGGGAGGTGTCTGCTTTAAAGCCACCATCTAGGCTCACCTACATGCTGACTCTGGGAGGGTTGAACTACCCCTCCCATGGTGAGGCTGATTTCATACCTAAGCCTCTGCTGCTGCTGGCCAAAACACAAAAAAACTTCTGCCCTGAGTAGATAGATGCTTATGCTTAAATGTTTCTTGTAAAAGCCTGTAAGATAATTCTATTTTTTAATGTGGTTTGTTCTCTTACACCCTGAAAGCCAATTATTCTAACCCCTCTCTGGCAAGAAAAAAAAAAAAGGAAATAGTCTTCTTAAGCAAGCACCTATACAAATTTACAGTAGAATATAGCTTTCTACTAAAATAACTACGGCCGTTTCATTTTTTGAGCTCATGAATTTTTACAAATTCACCTGGATTTGCATGCATATATTTTTGGTTCTGATTTAGTTCTGTTATGTCTACTAGAGGCTTTCTGGATCTTTATCTTTTTGGTTTTTTCTTTCCTGCTGTCTTCACTCAGCAGCTATTCAAGGATTCTGTTTGACATCCTAAGAAAGGGGATGAAGAGTGGTGGTGATTGGTGTGTTTGCCTGCCATGGGGAGACAAAGTGCCCCCATAAATCATTTTGATTCAGTGTTACTCATGACTTGCAGACTGCCCAAGCATGGCCAGCTCTACAGGTTTTCCCCATATTTGTGTCATACTATAAAATCCATGACAGGATATGTTTTGGTTTCTGGAAGCTCTAGATCTGGCTTCATTCTGGGCAATAAATATCTGTAACTCTCTTGTTCCCTATCTGTTGATGTTATGTTATATGTGTAATGTGTCTATATATTGTCTACATAGTACCAAAAATTGGCATATTTATAAATGAGTGCTCAAAAAATTTAAATGAACATAAAAGCAAATGCCTATTAGTTCATGTGACTTAAATAAATCTAACAACTGAGTAAATTTAATATTTATTTACGAGATTAAAGTAAAAATAGCCTTAAAATTATTAACACATGCATTTTTCCTAGGTAATAGTCAATCAAATTATGTTTACCTCTGTAGGATATTTTCAAATATAATGTTCATTGTTTTTAAGGTTTATCTCTAACAGGAAAAATGTTTTAAGACACTAATGACATCTGTTTTCTTGATTTTCAAAGGTAATTTATAATTTAATTATTAAATTAAATCGGTTAAATACAAATGTAATTAATGCTTTAAATGCTTTTGGCTTCTTAGGACCTAGAATAACATTTGAGTCTATTGAATGGCCTTCTAAATTGTTGGTATACAGAAAAACAATATTGTGGGATGGCTTTGTTTTTGGGCCTTTACTAAAAGACAACAAAGGTTGCTGCAAATCAGTGTTCAGGTCAATGTGTAGGTTTGTATACATTGCTTTAATGGAAATAAATATCCATTCTTTTACCTGACCACCCTAAAAATTTGTAGACAATGATCAGATCAGTAAGACACTCCTTAACAATCTTTAGCTGATAAAGCTGCATGGAGATTTTCAAACCCTCTAAGAAAAGAGACCAAATTTTATTGGTCCAGATGCTGGGAATACAATGATGCCAAGAGCTGGGTTATACATCCCAAATTTCATTCCCTTACTGGCCATCATCCTGAAAAAACTAACCACAGATAGATTAAAGACACTTCCCTTTGGCAATAAAGGGAAGTCACAGGCAGGCAGCAATATGTGCTGCAGATACCACCGGTATAAATGACTGGTGGTTGGAAATGGGTGCTGGCTCCCGCTAGCCACCACAAATATATACATAGGTATTCAATGGTCGTAAAAAATTCTAGCTCCACATCTCACTGGCAACCATCACAGATGTGCATGTAGGCATCTGGCAGTCATAACTAGGTGCCAGCTCTATGTCTCGCTGGTAAGCATGCATAAATCCAGTAGAGGTATCCCACCCATGGTTATGCATGGATGGGAATCAGGTCCATAACCGAGAATAGTGTCCTTCAGGGCAATTGCACAGTGAAAGAACTAATGGATGTTTTTTTCTTCTCTGTCTTTCAGATAGGAAGCTCCCCATCTGCCAAGGTCACTAGCACCCTCTCAGATTGTATCTTACAGAACTGGGGATCTGTTGACTCCCCCAAACACCAAATAAAAATGCCTAGTGTTTTTCTGTTCCTGAGTTTGGTGGTATAGATTAAAAGACAGAGAGGATGCCCAACAGAGGAAAATATAAACAATGACACTATCTTGCAGCTGAATCTGTTTTGCAGAAGGAAAGTAAAGGGACTAAAGTTTGTATTAAGGAAAATACAAATTATGCTGGCAAGGTAAATCAGATGTGACCCTTCTGGTCACACTGACAGATAAATATTTGCCATACCACCAGAGCCCCAAAAAACAAAAGAAAACCCAGTAAGTAAAAGGAGATATTTATAGGTACGAGGGGATATTATAATAAAGAAGGTTAAAAGAAAGAGGGAAATGCTTTTAGGTGGAAAAGGATTTTGTATGGCAAGATCTTTGTTCAAAGACTGAGTTATTCCGTAGGGGAAAAGGAAGATAAAACAAAAATCAGAATGCTAAGCAAGTTGCAGAGAGTTTGAGAAAGTTACAAATAATTTGTAAAGGGTAAAACTCATGAAAGAAATTTTGTATGCGATAAAGCTGGTTACAATTAAAAGAAATTATTTGAAGGGTTTTCTAAAAGTCACATTAAATGCATTGATTCTATGTTTGAAACAATTTGGTTTTCTTAAGATATTGACCTGCTTTTGGTAAAATTTTACAAAAACAAGCCTAGAGGGCAAAACATTTACATTTTATTAAGATAATTTTCTCTGTTTCCTGATGTATATTGACAATAATGTTTTATATATTTGTGTTCCCCAAACATACAGGACTTCTAAAATGCAAAATGTAAGGAAACACTTTACTAAGTTAATGGCATCTAAACAAAATGGAAGAGTGGTAGCCTTTCCAGGTTTATATTTATATGTTCCTAATTGCATTATGGCCATCATCTTTATGCAAAGATAAAAATGGGATTTGTTTTTCTCCTGATAATTCTTTTTCTGTTTTTCTTATAAAACTATATAACTGGATGACCCTAGGTTCAAGCTCCAGTACCACAAAAACAGAGAGAGAAAGGGAGGGATGGAGGGAGAGAGAGAGAGAGAGAGAGAGAGAGAGAAAGAGAAAGAAAAGAATACTAATGATAGTTTTTCTAAAACAATGCAGTGAAACTACTTTTGTCATGGCCAACTTTGATATTGTTACTTCCTAGTTTACATATCCACATTATCATTTAAAATGGTATGTATTTTTATTGTCAATTAATTCAGTGGAGCATCTCTTTACATGTATATTGATCACTCCAAAACCTTTAGATTTGAAAGTTTTATTTTTGTTAAGTATTTTTAGTTAGACTGATTTTCACTTAAAAATATGTTTTTGGTACTGGGGATTATGAGGCAAGAGCCCAGCTATGTCCTAGAAGAGGACTCTTGGCTAAAAGCCTAGGAACAAAATAGAAGAATAAAGCATTCTTCATCCCCCCCCCCACCTGAGGCAAACAAAGCACAGCCTCTCCCAGCAACTAAGACCACAAGATAAGGCAGATAAATCCAGCAAGATGGTGCCACCCAGCCCCAACCAGATGGCACCAAGATGGTACCACCAAGTCCCAAACATGGAACCCAAGATGGCACCACCCTATCCCGGCCACCCGGAGTCTAATATATGAAATCTAGCTCATGAAGTAGAAATGAAACTTGACCTGAGCCCCCATATTGGTACCCCTGCCTGATATTGATCCAATCAAAACCTATCTCTCTGGGGCTATATAATCTGTACGATGATGCCATTTGGAGCTCAGATCTGGAGCTTTGCTCTCTGGGCCTTCACCAGTGAATAAAGAGACTTTCTCTATCCTACTCCAGCCTTTGTTTCTTGTTTTCCAAGGACCAAGCCTCCTGCAACAGTTGTACCCAGGGACATTCTAACTCTAAGCTAAACCCCCAGCCCTATTTTATTTTTTATTTTGAAACAGGGTCTTACCAAGATGTGGAGACCTCACTAAGTTGCTGAGGTTAGCTGTGAACCTGTGATCCTCTTGTCTTAGCCTCCCAAGTACTGGGATTATAGGCATGCACCACCATGCGCAGCTTTAATTGAACTTTAATAGATATGAATATTAGAATGTGTACATAGTAGGACATTAGGAGATATATCAAACATACAAAGCCAGTGAGACAGGAACAAAGAAGAGAGTGGTGAAAAAGGAAATTTAAAGTGTGAAATTCAGTAACATAAAAATGAGGCTAGCAAAGACTATTAATTATAGATGGAAAATATTCAGATTTACATTTTATAAAGATTATTCTGCATATTTCTGTGTAAAATAAAGAAATTGGTATGATACCCAGTAGTGGAATAGCCAGATCATATGGTGGATACATTCCCAGCTTTCTGAGGAATCTCCACACTGATCTCCAGTGGTTGAACTAGTTTGCAATCCCACCAACAGTGTAGAAGAGTCCCAATTTCCCCACATCCTCGCCAACATTTGTTGTTGTTTGACTTCTTAATGCTTGCCATTCTAATTGGGGTCAGATGAAATCTTAGAGTAGTTTTGATTTGCATCTCCCTGATTGCTAATGATATTGAACATTTTTTAATGTATCTATTGGCCATTTGTATCTCTTCTTTCGTGAAGCGTCTATTCATTTCAGTTGCCCATTTCTTGATCGGATTGTTTGTTTTCTTAGTGTAAAGTCTTTTAAGTTCTTTGTATATCCTAGATATTAGACCTCTGTGAGAGGGATAGCTTGCAAAGATCTTTTCCCATTCCATAGGCTTTCTCTTTAAGCTCTTGATGGTTTCCTTTGATGAGCAGAAGCTTTGTAGTTTAATGCTATCCCACTTATTAATTCTTGTTTTAATTTCCTGTGCTTTGGAGGTCTTGTTGAGGAAGTTTCTACCTGTGCCTATATGATGGAGTGTTGGACCTATGGCT
>PVJS01030802.1:0-23840 GCA_004027185.1 Glis glis | reverse complement strand
CTTTATTTTGAAACTGGGTCTCACAAAGTTGTGGAGGGCCTCACTAGGTAGAGAGAGAGAGAGAGAGAGAGAGAGAGAGACAGGGAGAGAGCTGAGGCTGGCTGCGAACCCAGATCCTCTGGTCTCCGCCTCCCAAAGTACTGGGATTAAAAGTGTGTGCCACCATGCCCGGCTTGCATGGGGGATTTTCTAAGGATTGTTTGTTTTGCTGAAGGACTGCTGAATGATGTGTTTCAGAAGTGACATTTTAAGCCGGGCATGGTGGCGCACGCTTGTAATTCCAGTACTTGGGAGGCTGAGACTGGAGGATCTGGGTTCGCAGCCAGCCTCAGCTACTTAGTGAGAATCTGTTTCAAAATAAAAGAATAAAAAATAGGGCTGGGGGTGGAGCTCGGAGGTAGAATGCCCCTGGGTTCAATCTCCAGTACTGCAAAAAAAAAAAAAAAAGTGACATTTTGACTTGTAGGGGCCAGGCAATCTGGACATGGGGAGAATTTCTATAAATTCCACATGTTTTTCTGCATTTCAATGCTGTCATCTTAAATGCAGCATCTGTAGCATAAAGCTGCCAAAGAGGGTCATATTTTTATTTTTACCAATAATTCTAGGCGACTGACTATTGCCCCGATCCAACAACTTGGATTATTTACTGACTTTACTATTAAATTGGGCCATTCTTTGTAAACACAAAAGATTTGGGGTAGGATAAAATATCTCTTTGGCACTGCCATGTAAAAATGTATACACAGGCTACTTCCAGAGAATAGTCTCCTTGAAGAAGATGAAAATTTAATGGCAGCTTTAATTTTAACTCAAGACACTTACAATATTACACAGGCAAAAAAGAATTCACCACCAGCTGCACGTCTGAGAGACCGAGGGACTGATTAAATCTGTCACATGGACAACATCTAACTCTTTGAGTGGTAGGTGCACGCTGCAGCTTTCAGTAAGTCTGTTAGCAGATGAGCCAACTTCAAAGATACTGGTGGGCCGTGCAGAGGATAGTAGGAGGTGGGGAAGCATCAAAAGCTTCAAAGAAAGTTGAGGTTAGTTTTCTTTCAAAAATCTTGAATTCACTGGACACAAAGATATTTTGAGGTATGTTGACAATGACCTAATATTTATTTTCAGTTTTTGTGACATTAGTATGCAAAGACAGATTAAATAAATAATGCAAATTAATTGCATTTATATTTTAAACAGAAGAGGACTTCAAATGCAAATAGGAGACATCCTGTCTACAAGGATATTTAGCCAATTGCTTGATACATGTGGCTGCGAAGAGGATTGAGTATCGTCCAAGAGACACAGACGGGATGATTTAGGCACAAACAACTTTTATTTTCGTACTTCTGTGCAAACTGTTGGACATACCTGCCTTTCTAAAAATTATATTTTTGATGTTAAGTGAAAGCTTTAAATATACATCAAGAAATTACATAAAACAGTTTCTTGGCTAATATCTAAGGTTATTAAACTTGAATGTATTGCTGATTCATATTCTTCACAGATTTGTTATAATTTAGGAGGTAAATGTTGACAGTTTGTACTCATAGTACTTTTATTTAAGATTTCTGTTAAAATAATATTTCCCACCTGATTTGAAGCAGCCGTTTCTAGGATTACTTCTTTTCTTTAAAAAATGTTTTTCTTCCACAAGTAGAGTGAAGGTACAAGGTGAGAGTCAGCTTAAAGTACTTTAAATACTAGGGAACTCATATGCTTGACATGTTTTATTTTTTGTGGTACCGAAGATTGAACCCAGGGGCATTCTATCTCTCAGCTATACCCCCAGCCCTATTTTATTATTTTTATTTCGAAACAGGGTCTCACTAAGTTACCATGTGCTAACCTCGAACCTGTGATCCTCCTGTCTCAGCCTTCCAAGAACTGGGATTACAGGCGTGCACCACCATACCCAGCTTGATTGAGATGTTTTTAAAACTTTTCCCTGAGCCTGCCAAGTGCCCACACAAGTATTTGCCTCTTCTAAGTGTGCTACTAGGAAGCTTAGAGCCAAGTTTGTGGCCCCTCCCCCAGGAAGGCATAGGATTTCATGACATACATATTTGTACACTAGCCTCACTCCTGGTTTGAATTTATTTTACTCCCCACCCCCATTTTCCTTCTAAATTTTCTTTTTGAAAATTTTTAATATTAAGTTTTAAATTTTTATATTGTTTTCTTTGAAATTTTACCATATGATGTAAGTAAGCCATGTTAAAAATCTTTATCAAACCAAGTGGGAAAGAAATAAATGAAATAAAAAATATGAGGTGTTTCAACCTTTATAGCTAACTCATTATATGAATATCAGAGCTTTAACTCTGTCTTTTTTGCATAGATGATGTAGAGTTGTCAGGATTTTTAAGAGTAAAGTAGAATTAGAAATATTAACATAAATGATGACCTCATCCAGGTCATAATGAGGATAATTATTTTTGTGTATATTTATCCCTCTGGGATGTGCAATAATTGCATGAGTGCTTTGCCAAGTAACATTTAAATACTGTTATTGGTTGAAGCAAAATGCAAACCTTTGTCTTGTCTCATTTGATGTGTCCAAAAGCAAAGAAAGATACAGAGAAGGTAACACCCGGATTCACATTTACTAAGGGATTCCAAATAATGCCCTAAATGACTATTTTGGAGCTCAGTTACATGCAGGTGGTAGGAGGATTTATGCTGTGAATGCCTCAAATACTTTCTCCACTGAGAGGAGATTATTAAGTCCTAGCGAGCCTGAGTGTTCAGTGCCAATACTAACCATTAGCTTTTGGCTCTGCGCCATGACTGTCTACTCTGCAGTGGATTCTGCCACCAAGGGGAAGGTCATTAAGGGCTGCTCTTTCTTCTCGTTAGTATGTTCCAACATAATTAACAGAAGTTGTTCACCAGATGGTTTCCTTCCTGTCAGCAAGTACCTCCAGCTTAATGGGCTATGCAGGATTCTTTACTTTAAGTGGGTGAGGCGGGAAGCAAATTTAAAATATATCATCTTTGATCCTCCCACTTCTAATTAGTTCTAAAGGTTTTAGATAATAATGTAAAGGGGGCAGGGAAATGAAATCATTCTGAAAAATCAAAGACTCACAGAAAGCCAACAGGAGTTTTACACATACCAGGGGGTGTTTCTTCCTCCCTGCTAGGTCTCCACCCAGAACGGAGAAAAGTACAGAGAAGGTCATCAGCCTACCACTGAAACATGTTTATAGAGTCTTAGAGCTGAAACGGATTTAAAACCCGATAATATGATTGAATAACTGCTTACTGAGTTCCCACCGGGTTCAGAAATTGTACTGGGTGCCGGCCATAAGACCTTGTTCTCTTGCCCCAGAGGTTAGAGAGTCATGGGGGATTCTGAGACTTAAACAGGCAGTGTATGGTAGAGTTTGGTGAGTGCTGTACCCGATACTGTTGGTCCCCAACCTCAGCACCATTCCTCTTTCTTAAGAAATACATTTTGGTCTTATTCATGTATACCTGCTCTTGCACATGGTGTTGGGTGTAAGGCAGGTCTTTTCGGAGCCAATCTTAGCTGTCCCATCTTAGCTGTGTCCCAATCTTAGCTGTGTCCCAATCTTAGCCGGGTTTGGTTTAATAGTTGGACATATATAAACCATTGGGCCAGTAAACCAGGAGGGAAGGCTTGGTTGAGATCTTACAGGAAAGACTTTCTTGCTCCTGAAAAAGCATGAGAAGATATGGCCCCCTTTTATCCAATGTTATGATTATAATACTAGGAACCACCTAGATAAATGGTATAAAGCATTATGAAAAACATCCAAATAGTTCCAACTAAATGGTTCCTCTATAAACTTGTACATTTCGGAAGTGATTTTATTATAAGGAAAATAATTATAAAATCCTATTCATATTTATCATCTCAGTGATTATTGTAACATCTTTGTAAATCATATGAGAATGAAACTATCTTCTTTATACAGATGGGGAAACAAACTTTGACTAATGTGGAACTTCCTTGGGATCAGACTGGAAACAGAAAGATTTCTAATCTGAGCCCAAATTGGATGTTTAAGGGCAGGTTCTCTGAAGTACGGATGCTGGGCCTGGATGATGCTGCTAGATTCTGAAATTAAGGGCTCTTTCAACCACATCTTCTCATTTCTTACTTAAATAGTTAGAGTGAAACCCTCAATTGCACAGGCCAGGAATGCAATGTAATCATAAAACTCTTCTCTTTTTGCCTGAAAAATACTAACTGCTCCTTTTGAGCTTTTATCCACGAATTTAAAATTCAGTTGCTTTTCCTTCATACATGGAGAAATATTTAAAATCAAATAAGATGAAAAGGCTTCCTAATGGGATAAAATATTATTAGGAATCAGCCTGAATATCCAGTCACAGTGGTGCACGCCTGTAATCCCAATACTTGGGAGGCTGAGAGAGGAGGATTGCAGGTTCCAGGCCAACCTCAGCAACTTAGCAAGACCCTATTTCAAAACAAAAAATAAAAAGGATTGGGGTGTAGCTCGGTAGAAAGTCTGTGGGTTTAATCTCCAGTACCATTAAAAAGAAAAACCAACTTGAACTACTAATGATTAGAAATTATTTTCAAAGGTGTTTAAGGAACAAGAAAATGAAATGGCCTGGTGTCCTGTGCTGCGTGCCATCACTCCACTTAGGAAGGGCTTCAGAGTGATGAATGGAAAGACGCACTATATAAACCCTGGCCAGAGTAGTTATAGGCTCAATAATCATGTGGTGTAGCTCAGTTTTGAAGACAATTTCATTCATTCACTTTAGCTGTTTAGACTCTATTGTTTTCAACTGACAGAAAGCTCAACTTAATCAGTTTAAGTAAAATAGGGATGTACTGGCTCACAAAACTGAATAATATTCAGCAGGCAGCTCTGATTTCAGGTATAGTGTGAGTCAGCGATCAGTCCTTACCACCAGGCTCTATCTATTGGCCGTCCTTTTTCTGGAGTGACTCAGTTCTGGCTGTAAGTAGTGGTCTCAAAGTTTAAGTTTACTTCATCATAATATCCTGCCCATTGGAAATAGACTTTGCTTCTTGGAGCACTCAAATGAGGTCTAGAATTAAATTCCATCAGCCTGGATTCTATCATTGTGCTAAACTGAGCTATTTCTTGGTCAAAGTTCTGTACTCTTGTAGCAGTATTATATTTACCTTCCTGTCATAGCCATGTGGCAGGCAGTGTACTCCTCTCCTGTGGCCATTGGCTTGACCATGTGAGTTGCTTAGTGTATAGAATATTATAAAATATGATACAAAAAGAAACTTGATGCATACAGTTGAGTTTGCCCTCTTGCTGCACCCCTGCCTTTCACCATAAGAACATGCCTTGTATAAAAGACAAGTTGTGCAAGGCGGATGAAAGACACATGGAGCAACCCTAGACATTATCATTGGCTTGGAGTTGGCACCATCCAAGCCAACCTTTGTTAGTCAAACCCCAACCACCTGCAGAAATGTGAGCAACAATTAAATGTGTGTGTTCATAAGCCATTTAGGTTTGGAATGATTTATTACATGGCATTATAGCAATACCTAACTGAGATAGTCACTAGTCCACTGCCCATTCCTATACCAACCCCTAAGGCAGGAGGTTGGAACGTGATTGAATAAATCTAGACTGTGAGTTCTGCTACTGAAACCCCATGGTGGAATGTGGCTGGCCTTTAGAACAAAGGATGAAAAGACAAAGAAATAAGAACACTGTCGCCAGAAGGAGGTTCTGATGAGCAAAAATGACATATGTCTGTTTCATCCACCACCACCAAAAGCTACATTTAGAGTCAGTGATAGATTGAATCAAGATACTTCATCCTTTCTAAGCAACTGGAAGTAACTGACAACCTGACATGGAGCAAATGACTGGTCAATGGAGGTCAGATGGTGAAGGAAAGGGAAAACCAACCTTCAGAGACTGCATCTTGTACTGCAGCCCAGTGTCCAGAACACAGAAAGTTGGGGGCTTGTTATCATCTGTGTTCCTTGGAGACACCTGAAATGTTGGGTTTAGACCTGAGCATCATATTTCAAAAGGTACATTACTAAGTTAAAACTTGTCAAGAATGATGCAGAAATTTTATAAAGAAAATGCTGTTGTGTATTGGCAAGGCAGATATGGGGAGGGAGGAATAAGAATCAGGATCGGCAAAAGAAGAGATGGCAATTATTTCAAATAACATAAGGGCTGATGCATGAAAGAGTGATTGTACTTAGTCTGAATTCCTCTGGGTGCAAGTTATTCGAAAAGGCAGAAATGTGTTATTGTGGAAAAAATATGGGCTTTGGGACTAGGAAGACCAAATTCTGTTCTACTACTTATTAATAGTGTGTCCTAACTAATAAAATTCCCTCTCAGTAACCACTGCTTCATCTCCATCTGTAAAAGCAATGTAAATACACTTGTAATATTAAGAGCTTTCAAAAATAATATATGGAAAGGCTGGCCCTTTGTAGGTACTCAATAAATGTTAGCTATTTTAATTTTGGTGATATCATTATTATTAGAACTATTATTGGTACCAATGGGTGGAGCTTACAGGAAGCCAATTAAAGTATAATGAAGAAGAATACTCACACTGTCCAAAAGTAGAATGGGCATCTGAATGTCAGAGGTGAGTCCCCTGTTCTGGATACGGTTCTAAGGAGGTGCGGGACATAGGGAATGGAGTGGAGAGGACTTTCTGAGAGACTGCATTATGTAGATTTCTGGGGTACCCTATAACTCTTAGATTCCTACATTTATTGCACTGTAAGCCAGCTTCATTAACACTAGCTCCCAAATGAGCAGGCACTGAAGGCATTATAGGTAGGCAGACCAAACATCTGGATGTACTTGGAACCGTCCAGGTTAGACCTGTCATCCTGGTACAAAAGCATTCACTTGTCTCTCTCCATGGTGTCCCAGTTTGGATGATAACATTGTATGTTCACTCTAATTATAACTACTCCAGCAAGTAGAAGCCGAACATATTCTTTTTTTTTTGTTTTTTAAATAAGCTATTCCCCTCCAAGAATTTCTGCTCTTCCTAGGTTTGCCTTCCCAGGGGAAATGGTATTACTACCTCCAGTAACTCAGTCTCACATCTTCTGGAAGCCGCGTCAGCATTCTGCCTCTTTCTCCCTGAACCTTCAATCAGTTGCCAAACTCTTTTGATCCTGACTCCCAAACGCCTCCCGTATCTGCCCCTTCTTTTAAGTCTTACTGCTTTAATTCAGGCTCTTGTTACCTCTTGCCTGGAGCATTGTAAAATCCTCCTAGCAGCCCAGACCCATCCCATTATCCATAAACCCCACTGCCTCTAGCGTGTGCCTTTTAGAGCATGCCACCGATCTTGCTGATTCTTTTTACTCACCTAAAGAAATAAAATTAAGTTTTGTTGTCTGAGTCTTACTGCATCATGTCAAAATAAATGGAAGGATTTTCAAATGTAAAAGATATGTTTAGGATGGTAGGATTCTAAATGTGGCATTATGGGACTACATGAAATTCCATTGGAGGGGCTGAGGAGGGCATCTCAATGGTATAGGTCCTTAGCCTTTGGAGCAGGTGGAAGGAAAGCATGAGGGGCCAGCAAGAGTCCTACTTGGAAGAGACACAGCTAACAAAATCAGCCGTGCACAAAGAAAGCAGTGGTTTCCAATCTGAGCCCAAATCGGATGTTTAAGGGCAGGTTCTCTGAAGCGCAGATGCTGACTTGCAATAGTTGTTGATTTCCCACAGAGTTGCTTTTCTCATGGGCAACCCAATGTAGCCATTGCTGGGGGGGTTACTTACACAAAGTTGGTGGGTGATTCTCTTGAGCAATTCTGGAGGGACGAACTAGAATGGAAAAGCTTTTCAGAGAGGCATTCACTGTCCTCCAGCCTAGCCCTTAAGTCTCTACAAAAGTTGTGATCCCATGTGCTATCTCTTACTTCTGTCTACCATCCCCTTCCTTAACTGTGGCTCAGGTCCTCCTATTGTGACAAGTCTCCTATCACCTATAACGGAGTGTTGGTCATCAATTAGGGCTCAGCTCAAATGCCATGTGCTCCTTAAGATTTTGCCAGATGCTTCTAGGGTCTTTAATTTACTCCTAATACTTTTTTATATTGTTTGTGACCAATATTTTTTTGTGTACTTGTGTGTGTGTGTGTGTGTGTGTGTGTGTGTGCGCTCACGCTCTCTCACTCTTTCTCTCTCTCTGTCTCCTCTCTCTCTCTCGTCTTTTAACCCTTTAGGCCCCAGAGGGAAGGAGAGATAATGTCTTACTCATCTTGGTGTCCTCTTTAGTGCTTTGCACATGTAGATTTTTAATAAATGGTTGTTGGATTAAATGATGTTTCAAAAGAGGTTATTAATTTGGTTGAGTCACAAATGCCACACTGTACCATTATTTGAGCAGGATGGGAAAGCAAGCCCCTCCCCTCCCTTTGCCAGAGAAATCTATTTGCTCTGTAGTTAACAAATGTTAAGAGGACCATATCTACCTTTTCAATTCAAGGGTTCAGAAATATCTGAAAAACTAAAAAATGCCAGGAAATACTAGATCTACAAACTAATCCTAATTCTCAATTCTTGGCTATCCTAATACTTAAATGCTTTGGTTATTCCTAAGACTTAAATTCTTAAATTTGCCTCTAATGTGTGGAATCTGCTGATCATAGGACTGGTGGAGCAACTTGTTACACTGCTCACCTATTTTGGGTAACAATCTCTAGAGGGTATCAAATCTTCAGCGAAGTTGTTGGCCTCAATCGAAGTGATTTTGAATTACCTTATGGGTTCCAGTCCGTGGGATATCAGATTGCTTCCTGTGTAGTGTGCAGGTTTAGACCAACAACCACAAGGGCCTATCTTTGAAGCATAAAATATTTGGACATTAAAACTTCTTTCTGGCATCTTGCCTGAGGTCAGAGATCTGCATTTTCAGCACACTTCACCTGGGATTTCTCAATACACATGGCCCAAGTTCCCCATACTCACTCAATTTCCAAGCATGCAGTTCTGCTGGAAAGAGAGCCTGGTTTTGGAGTCTACTGGAAAAGAAGTAGAAAAATAGGACCTCAACCTGGGCAGCCCATGAGAAAGAGAGAGCCCCTGACATGGTTATCAGGAAACTATTTGAACCGCTCAAGGTGGAACGGAGAAGGCCATTTGCATCCAGGTGGGCACAAACACTGAGGAGCCGTTTCCAAGAAGGCAGCAAAGGTCAGACAATGGGAGAATGTCACTGCAGCAGAATGAAAGAGAAGAAATTATTAGGTGAAGAGCACTTCAAGAATTAAGGAAGTATATGATTGAAAACAATAGTTGGAGCTGGGTGTGGTGGCACACGCTTGTAATCCCAGTACTTGGGAGGCTGAGACAGGAGGATTGCAGGTTCGCGGCCAGCCTCAGCTACTTAGTGAGGTCCTCTGCAATTTAGTGAGACCCTGTTTCAAAATAAAGAATAAAAAATAGGGCTGGGGGTGTAGCTCAGAGGTAGAATGTCCCTGGGTTTAATCCCCAGTACCTCAAAAAAGAAAACAATAGTTGGTCCATTTAAAAGGGGTGTTCGAGGCACTACTATTTGCCCTCTTGGAGAAAAATGAAATAGAAGGATTGAAAAGAGTGCAGGGCTCTGTGGGGCCAATGGCCAAGAATGGAAAACCTGCAGGGAGTGCTCAGAGGGCCAGGAGAGAAGCTGTGTGCAGATGAAATCGCATCCACCTGCGATCCTTGCTTGGCATGCCCAGAGTTGTCACCTTCTTTCCTAAATCCCTGAGACGGTCCCAGAAGGGTCCTTGGAGATGACTTGGTTCAACACAGTCACATACAGAGAAGGAGGCTAAATCCAGAGAGGATGAGTGAGGTGCCCAGCAACACAGTTTATAGACTGAGTCTCAAATCAAATTGTTAGATTCCTCACCTGTGTTTTTTCCTTTGGGGCACATGCTGTACCTTCAAATCTTAGTGTTGTAACACCAAGCTCTTGCTTCCTCCCATGTGCAGGGCACTCGCCTGTGTGGTTTCAGATTTCACACAAATGAGAAGAGGGCACAGGATCATGAAGAGTGTCAGGAACAAGGAACGAACCTGTGCATTGGGTGCTTTGTCTTCATTATCTTCAAAATAGCATTGATTTAAATTTGTTTTAAATTTGTTTTAAATTTGCTAAGGAGTAGACTTGAAATATGATAAGTCGTGAGATAGAAGGTATATCAATTGGTGTGATTTAATCATCATACCCATGAATACATACAGTTATTATTTATCATTTAAAAAAAAAAAACAAGAGGCAGCGGTCATTGGCCCCTTTCCACAGGAAAGAGAAACTAAAGATCTTGCCAAAGGTAAAAAACTGGTCAGTTTGGGAGGTGACCCATGAATTCAGTCAATCTAACTTCAAAGTCAATGTTCCTTCACTTTGGTGGTGAAGCCACCCTGGCTTCCACCCTCAACCCAGTTCCTAAATGGGTTTTTGGAAGTTACAGTCTACTCTTCCCTATCCTTCAGCTCTGGTCCCACTTCCTGACCCTCAGCTCCCCTAGGGTTCTGCAACTCACTGGCACTCCTGCTCAGCAGCCATTGTCAGTCACACTGGGTCCTTTGTTCTCAGGTGAGAAGCCCCCTTTGCAAGCTCAGCTCTGGACCCCTACAGTCTCTCTCAGGTTGGTCTTGGGAGACCATCAAATCAGGAATGCCTGACACAGGGAAGCTTAGGGAGCAGGTCTGCATAATGCTGGAGACTGAAAAGTTTGAGGAGAATGAAAATCACTGTGGGGGACTGGAGAAGATTGTGCAGCCTCTTCCTTTTTCTTCTAAAAATAAAATACCAAGAGGAAGGCTTGAAGTACAGTTGGAAGGCTATAGCCGGGGATAAAATTTAATAAAAACACTTAAATTCTCTGTTCCCAACATGACCTTGGACCAACCTCACATAGAGGATTTTATAATGAGGATGGAGTCCACCATGAACCCAGATATGGAGTGGCTTGGCCCATGACTATCAAATGGTGTGAGCAGAAGGCTGGAGAGAGCTTGGGGTTGGAAATGCAGCACCTGCATCCTGGGCTGTTGGAATTAGAAGTACTGGGTCCTGGTTGGGTGGAATGAAGGCTGGAAAGGAAGATCTGGAACTGGAGATGTAGGCTCTTCTGGCGCTCATGCATAATGTTTTTAGAATCCTTTTGCATTAGAATGGTTTTAGCTATAAGCAATAGGAAAACCAACTCAATCTGGTTTATAAAGCAAGGTTTTCCTTCAGCTTACATATGAAAGGAAAACAAGAAGTAGGGGTGGGCTTCAGCTTTAGTAGATCCAGAAGTTCGGTGATGTCATCGGGAACTTAGCATCTTTTCATCTTCCACGCTGCTGTCCACAGTGTCAGTTTAATCCTAAGGCAGTTCCTCTTGGGGCCATGGATGGCTGCCAGCAGTGATCCAGCAGGGGAGTGTCTGCTTTCCTACTGCTCTCTTCTAAGAGTGAGGAAGCACTTCCTCAGAAGCCTCCAGAAAAATCTCTTTGATCACATGCCCATTTCAAGACCAGTCACTGTCATGGGGGACAGGATAACCCTTTAGATACATCAGCTCTAATCATTGAGCTATAGGCAATTCCCCAAACTGCTTTAATTCCATCTCCTATGATCTGAATGTTTGTGTCCTTCCAAAATTCATATGCTGAAGCTTAATCTCCAACATTATGGCATTAAGATGTGGGGCCACTAGAAGGTAATTAGAAGATGAGGGCAAAGTGCTCACGAATGGAATTAGTGCCCTTATAAAAGAGGCCTGAGGGAACTCATTTGTCCCTTCCACCATGTGAGAATGCAGCAAGAAGGCACTGTTTATGAAGCAGAGAGAGAGAGACCTTCCAAGATGCTGAATCAGCACCATGATCTTGGACTTCCCAGCCTCTAGAGTTGTAAGAAATATTTGTTGTTAATAAGCCATCCAGTTTATGGCGTTTTGTTATAGCAGTCCAAACAGATTAAGATGCCAACCAAGAGAGGAGGTATGGAAGGAATGTTAATTAACCACAGTGTCCACCAGACCCTCCTCAAACTCAATTTTAGTAGGTTGCACATAGTGAATGTCAGCAAGTGTTTGTCAGTTGAAGACTAGATTGTGCTGGGCATGGTGGTGCATGCTCGTAATCTCAGTACTTGGGAGGCTGAGACAGGAGAATCACAGGTTTGTGGCCAGCCTCAGCAACCTAGTGAGGCCCTCCGCAACAGAGTGAGACCCTGTTTCCAAATAAAAAATGAAAAATAGGCTGGGGGTGGAGCTCAGAGATAGAATGTCCTGGGTTCAATCCCTAGTTCCAGAAAAAAAAAAAAAGACTAGATTGTGAAGTGGGTTTCCTATGAATAAACTGGGTCCAGAAAGTCACCAAAGAAATGCTAAGGGTAAGGAAGGCCACTAGGGTGGCAGCTGGAGGCACTGTGTTTTATTCTTGACTATTTTTACCACTTAACTTTTTGTGTAAGCTCTGAGTGTTCCATATGCCAAGTGTATTCAATCCCCTCCTTTCCATAGCTCCAAGGGGTTGTTTTAAGATTAAATAAGTTGTATGTCAAAACACTATTTTAGCTTCTTGGGAAGAAAGAAAATGTACTAGCTATTGTTCATGGCATTCTGTAACAAGATGGGAATTTTCCAAGTACATAAAAATCTTCTCTTATTGAGATAAAAATCTCCTGCTTATGACAGGTGACCAAAAGGACTGCTTTTTGAATTGAGCCAAGAATATAATGAAACCTTAGGCAGCATGTGGGAAACACCCATATCTCTGAGTTGATAATTGGCCCGTCTTTCTTGGTCTTGGACTTCCCATTTGATTTAGTGAGGGCTTGCTTAGAACCTCGTTCTTCAGCTTCTCTGCTCTTGGGGGATTTGAGCTTGTTGGAGCAGCATTATCAGAAAACACAACACTTTTATTAAGTTCATCAAATAGCCGGCTCTCTGTGCTGGGGGCCAGAATGTATTGGTCTGTTGTCATGGCTCTGGTCCAGTACTTCTCATAGCAGCTGTTTTCAAACACATTCTTGGGCTCATACTTATAGTATGATGTGAATCCATTTGTTCACTCAATTATCTGTTGATGTGTAATCTTGATCACTATCAAAACCCAACATATTTAGTAGGCTCAGATCCAGGGATAGCGCTGAGCTATGCTTTGTTCAGAAGGATTACTCAGACATGTTGCCTCTGGATGTGATCCTCAGCAACCCAAGGGAGCTCCCTCTGTGTTCTACTCTCTCTTACTACATATACCACCTGCAGGTCTTATTTTAAAATACTCTTCATTGTACTGACGATGACTGTGTTAGCACAAATCATCAGTCTCCAGCTGTCCCAATGAGCTTTTGATAGAGGATGACCTATCAAATAGGTCATCCTCTATCAAATATCCTATCAAATATCCAGCACTCTGGATATTTCACAAGATCAGAATAACCTAAGCCAGTAAGAAGTCCAGTATGGGCGTCAGAATCTATCTCCTACTCACTGGTCCTTCACCCTGGTTCCTCAGCTACTGTGTTCATTAACAAATATAAATTTGTTTCTAGATCATTTTCTTTTCCCCTTCTGTTCTGCTATGATCCTGTATGTACATCCTGTAACCTGTAAATTATCAGGTCAACAACAACCAATATGTGCTATATAAAATAAGAGGGAGAAAAGAGATGACAAGAAAAATTATTTTGAAAATAAAAATAGTAACATAATATAATTGAAGAAAAATACAGGTAGATGTTGCAGTTAATTTATCTACAGCTGGTTCCAGAGCTATGGTTAGTGTTTTTTATTTCCTTATTCTATTATTCATTTCATTATTCTTTGCTTTCTGGTAGTTTTTTTTTTTTTCTTTCTTTCTTTTTTTTTTGGGGGGGGTTAAGTTAAGCCACACCTTGATACTTGAAAGTTCTGAGAACTTTATGGTCTTATTTATTTAGAGTTGCTGTAATCATCCATTAACTTATCTAATCTTTGGAGACTGATGCTATTTCTTCCCTAAATGTTAGAATTCACTGGGGATGACATCTGCAACTGGAGTTTTCTGTCTGAAAAATTTTAACTTATAGGTTTTATTTCTTTAATACATACAGAACTATTCATACTTTATAAATTCTTAAGTTTATATTTGTTTGCATATTATATAATCTTTTAAGTCAGAAACTCTAAAGATTCTATAAAAAATTCAAAGCATTAATAAATTAAGCAAAGTAATAGGATGCAAAGTCAATACACAAAATGAGTTACATTTCTTTATACTAAAACTGAACAATCTGAAAAGGAAAATTTGAAAATCATTGAATTTTTATAGAATCAAAGTAATGAAATTGTTAGGAATTAACCAAGGATGTGAAAGACTGGTACAATGAAAACTATAAAACATTGCTAAAAGTAATGAAAGAGCTAGATAATGAGGTGCGTCCATGCTTGTGAATTAGAAGACTTAATATTGTTAAGATGTTAATATTACCCAAAAAAATGTATGGATTTGAGGCAATCAACATCAAAACCCCAATGATTAGTTTACATGAATAGAAAAAACCCATCCTAAAATTCATATGGAACCTCAAGGGACCTCACATAGCTGAAACAATTTTGAAAAAGAAGAGCAAAGCTAGAGATCTCACACTGCCTGATTTTAAAACCACTACAAAGCTCTAGTAATCAAAGCAGCATAGTACCGTTTTAAAGATAGACATAAATAGCAATGGAATAGAATGGAGGTCCCAGAAAAAATCCTTCATATATATAGTCAAATAATTTTGGACAAGGGATAAATACTACTCAAGAGAGACAAGAGTCTACAACAAATGGTGCTGAGGAAACTTATCATCCACATGAAAAAGAATGAAGTTAGATTATTTTATTTATTTTTATACTTTTATTGGTGCATTATAGTCTCAAATCATAATGTAGTTCATAGTGATAGGGACATACATGCTACACAGCACTTGGTGGGCTTTCCCCCTGTTTCCTCCCCATTCCCCTCTTCCCCATACAGGATATTGAGATTGACATTGGTATTCTCACATATGTACATAATATCAATGGAAGTGATTCATTCATTGATTCTCCCTCTTCCTCCCCTCCCCTTCCCCAAGACCACTTTCCTGGCTCCACTGGAGTCCCTCTTCCATTATCTGAAGTCTCTCTGGTATCCCTATTATACCCTACCTTCTGCATATGAGAGAAAACATATGGCCCTTCACTTACTGTGAATGGCTAAATTCACTTAACATAATGTTCTCCAGGTCCATCCATTTTCCTGCAAATGACATATTTTGTTCTTCTTTATTGCTGAGTAGAATTCCATTGTGTGTATATCCCATAATTTTGTAATCCATTCATCTGTTGATGGATACCTAGGTTCATTCCATAATTTGGCTATTGTGAATTGTGCTGCCATAAACATGGATATGCATATATTACTATAGTTAGTTGGATTTTTATCTCACACACAAGAATTACCTGAGTATGAGGGTTCTTTCTTTCTCAAGAGAAGCTAGCTAGTATACCATCTAGGTGGCAGCCCAATCAAAAGGTGGCCTGGAGAATTCAATCTAATTCTGATTCAGCTAGTTTGATTGATTCTCTTGTTGGATTAATATGGTCCTACATCATAATGACCAATAAGTTAAATGCATTTCCTGCTGAATACCCCTAAGATGGTCTGTGTGGATCTCTATAAGTTATATCAAAATATTTCTGTCCATATTTACCTGACACTTTTAATTGGAGAGTCTAAGTGGTAATAGATGAACACTGGGAAAAAGTTGTTGTTATAGCTACTGAAAAGAGACATACCAATTTTGGGCAGTGAAGGGAGAGCAATCACCCTTGCACCTGGGGAAGAAATACATCATTCCCTTGTGGCATAGAAGAGGAAGAGACACTAATGAAATCTGTCTGGCAGAATCACCACAGGATCCTCCCTCATAAAGAAAAAATATCCTGATGAAGTTCTCCAAAAATGTACAAGTACTTTAAAATTAATTGATTACTGGGTCCTCCATCCCTCATCATCACATGACTCAGACCATTACTTGATGACCATTCTCCTTAACCTTACTGAAAAGTATCAGAAACCCCAGGAGATGACCCCAGCTCCTGAATTTCCCATGCAAAGCTCCTGTTAACATATCTGGATGCCTTCCTTACCTTCATCATCAGAGCTGTCACTCATGGAGTAGATGAATGCTACCTGATTGCTGATAAGAATATACAGGACAAGTTAGACTTACTTCCCTCACTCAGTCCCTCCAAAATCAAGAATTTGGCTCAATTATTAGAACTAAGGATTGGAATTCTTGGAATCCTAAGGCATACCAACCAACTTGGAGGCCATTTTGGAGGCAGTACCCTAAATTGATGCAGGTCCCATTTACAAAGAAACCCAAAGTATAGGGATTTGTGGACATTTGTGTAGACACAGGTACACCTTATGTGTCCCGGGACTATACTTTTGTGTAGAAGTTAGGCAATACTTTTCCTTCTTCCCCAAGACACAATAAGTCACATCTATCTTAGGGTCAATTTATGAGAACTTCGAGTATTTAAGGAAACACTGTCAGTAGATCATGCAATATTTATATAACTGCAAAGATCTGTCCTAAATCAAGCTACTCTTGACTAATAAGGGGAGCGTCCCAGAGAGAGATAACTGAGTCACTATTTAGTCACACTTTGTGGCCAGTTGTCCCTTTGACAAGAGTCATTTAATTATAAAAGGTGACACAGAATTTGTCCTTGACTTTATCTGAAGCCATCAATGATATAACCTGTAGAAGACTGTAGAAAACATTCAAGTCAGCCTCCAGTCACAGGCTAGAGTTGTTAGTATGATAGAATTGCTCCAGATTTGTTGCCAGTGGTCAAGACAGAGTCTTTGCAATTAGTAATATATCCAATAGTACCTGGATTAATTCCTCAAATCTAGTGGAAAAGTCAACACAGATACTTAAGGAAAGATTCCTGACTTTCTAAGGTAGTGCCTGATGGTTTATAGGATTTTTTCATCTGGTTGGGTCTAGGATACTGGATGTATGGGTGAGATCGGTGCTGCAGGTTGGCTTCATTCTTTTGCTAGGAGTCTTGTTGATCGTAGCCTCAATTAAGTGCTGTGTGAGACCACTGGATGGATTTGGTCACACCCTTGTCATTCAGATTAATCAGAGTGATCAATAAATGAGATATTAGTGGGAAATTTCACCAGAAGTTAAGACAATTGTAGAAACTATAGCTGCATAATGTTGTGCAATAATTCCCTAATAATTCTCTTGTATTTCTTCACATCTTGTGAATGAGTCCTTGTGTTAGTCTGCTTTTCATCTCTGTGACCAAAACACTTGACAACAATTTAGAGGAGAAGAGATTTACTTTGGCTCATGGTTTCAGAGGATTCAGTTCATGATCAGTTGGTTTGATTTCTTTGGGCCTAGAAGAGGCAAAACATCATAGAAGAAGGGAGTGGTGGAGAAAAGTTGCTCAGTTCTTGAAGGCTGGAAGCAGAGAGAGAGAACATGTGAGAGGAAGAGACTGGGAGAAGATTAACCTGTCCAAGGCATGCCTCTTGTGACCTATTTCCTCCCACTAGGTTCCACCTCCCAGTAGCCCATTCAGCTATCAATCTGTTAAATAGATTAATGATCTCTCATTACAATAGCAGCAAATCACTTAATTGTGATCCAATCATTGCCTAAAAGCTCCACCTTGCTGCATTGGGACCATGCCTTCAACACATGAGCTTTGGGGGGAGGGTATTTCAGATCCAAACCATAATAGTCATTGATTTCCCTCTGTTTCACATTATCTTTTCTGTTTGCATAGCAAATAGCTTTGGGAGATAGTGATAGTATCTCCCTTCAGATCAAAGGGCAGGCATGCTTATTGCTCATTATTGAAGATTCAGGTTTTCCCAACTCAGCATTCCTCTTCTGTAATGCAACCCCCTGAATGTGCAGATATCCATTTGGGATCATCTGCATCACTTCTGAGGAACTTGGGGCCAAAGGGAACTGCTGCAAATGCAGTCATGTGTGGCAAAATGTTGAGAACACATTCCAAGAAATGCATTGGTAGGTAATGTCATCATTGTGTGAACATCATAGAGTGTATTTACACAAACATAGATGATACAGCCTACTACCCCTTGGCTGTATGGTGTACCTTATTACTTCTCATCTGTAAAACTACAGCATGTTACCGTAGTGAATACTACAGGTAATTGTAACACAATGGCATTTATGCATCTAAACATATCTAAACAGAGAAGGTAGAGTAAAAATATGGTATGAAATATTTAAAAGTTTCCATGAATGGAGCTTGCAGGACTGGAAGTTGCTGTGGGTAAATGAGTGGGGTGTGAATGGGAAGACCTAGGACATTACTGTACACTTCTGTAGAATTTATAAACACTGTACACTAAATTTATAAAAAAAATTCTTCAATAATAAATTAACCTCAGCTTACTTCAACTGTTTTGCTTTTTGACTTTCATGGTAGTATGGCTTAAAACATAAACACATGGCTAAACAAAAATGTTTTCTTTATATTTTTATCCTATAACATTTTAAATTTAAAAATTTTATTGATTTTTACTCTTTAAAATTTTGTTAAAAACGAAGACATAAATATAAACAGTAGCCTAGGTCTACCCAGGGTGGGAATCATCAATATCACTGTCTTCCACCTCTATGTCTTGTCTCACTGGAAGGTCTTCGGAGCCAATAATACATATGGAGCTGTAATCTCCTCTGATAACAAGGCCTTCTTCTGGAACACCTCCTGAAGGACCTGCCTGAGGCTGCCTTACAGTTAATGTTTTAAAAACGTAAGTAGAAGGAGTACGTCCTAAAATAATGATAGCTGGGTGCAGTGGCACACACCTGTAATCCTAGGTTCCAGACCAACAAGTGATAGTTTAGTGGGACCCTATTTCAAAATAAAACATAAAAAGGGCTGGGGTTGTAGCTCAGTGGTAGAATGCCCCTAGGTTCAATCCCCAGTGCCATAAAAATAAAATAATGATAAAAATATAGTATGTTAAATACATAAAGCAGTAATATAGTAATTTATTATTATTATTATTATTAAGTTTTATGTACTTTACATAATTATATGACTGGCAGCACAGTATGTTTACACCGGCACCACATGGGTTGTGCTATGATGTTACAACATCTATGGTGTCACTGGGTGAGAGGAGTTTTTCAGCCTCATTGTAATGTTGAGATCACTGTCATGTATGCAGCCCACCGTTGACCCAGATGTCCTCATGCAGTGCATGCTTATGCTGCTTGCTATATCATGAATTAAAATGTCCCCTTATCTTTGATTTAGGAGTCTCATGCCTTCTGTCACTATCCCAGAAACCTTAGCAAGCTGACTAACCTTAGGAAGCTTAGCAAGTTAAGCTTGCTAAACTCTTAACTTGTAAGTAGAGCACAATTCAGACCATACAGAGTTCTTGACACCTGCTGAAATCAAGGACCCATTTCAGTATCTCCCATCAGACTTAGAAGGCTATAGAAAACAACTTCAATAGCACTTTTCGACCAACAAATTTCTCATGTATATGGAAAGAATGATCTCCTAAGCCCTCTTAGAGGACACAAAAAAAGTGAGTAAATAGTCCATAGTAAGTTCCCTCTCTAAGTCTTTGGATTTCATTCCTTCTGTTATTCTGAAGAACTATTGGCATTTTAAGAACTATCACAAGGCATAACTGAGTCCGAGTTTCAATCCTTCAACGATGCAAACAATTACACCATACCAAGTTTCTCTGAATAGCCCATTGTGTCTCTGATCAGAATTTAAATACCTATAAATTTGGCCCATTAGAGAATTATATTCTACCTTCCTTGGCCTGGCATTCAAAAGCCATTTCTGCACACAGTCCCACAGTTTTTGCCCATGAACATTAAAAATATCTTTCATATTTCTTTCTGGATTCTAATGGCAACTGGCCTTCTGATCCAATCTCAGAACCTTTCCAGGTTGTAAAGTAGTGCTGCTTCCTTCAGTTCTGTGCATGCTGTGGATTTGAGTTTACTTGGTTCTGGGTAGTCACAAAGTATAAAGTTTGTTTACATTCTGCTTTTCAGAAGTTTCTCAAATATTTGACACATTGATGACCTCTCCTCATTATTCTCAAAACTATTTTAAAGGTAGTCCCCTCTGTGGTTCTCCCAGTTACCTTATTAGAATGGGAAAGAAGTACATGTATGTCTGTCATTTTGAACTGGAAGCCCCCCATTCAGTTTTCACCTATGCCCTATGCCCTACAGGTTGCCAGATTAAACCAGTCCCAAAATCTGGGTTGATTTTACTTGATCTTTGTTCAATTTGATGTTGTTGATCATTCCCTTCTAGAAAATCTTTCGCCATCAACTTCAAATATTTGATACTTTTTTTTTCCTCAGGCTGCTTTATAAGATTCCTTCTTCTCCTTAGCCCCTAAAATTCTGGTATTATCAAATTTCTATCTTTGTTCTTTTCTTTTCTGTTTTTAGGGCTCTCCCAGAAGTAGGAGAAAAATCATGTTAACTGTAAAGAAATAAGACCAAAATGGGAATTGGATACCTCATTAACAAACTTGCATACTAGAATATCGATCAAATACTTCAAGATAATTTCTATGTAGGATCTCTGATCCAACCTAATTACTGGAAAGACATATTCAAGCATGCAAAGATTGCTACAGATATCAATACAATCTGTATGCTATGATTTCCAAATCCAAACACTTATCTCAGATTTTGATTCTGAGATCTTCATATATTCAATTAACTATTTAAGAAATCCATGTGGATATCTCAAATCTATTTAAACTTCGTATGTTAACAACTGAACTAAACAACCTGCCTTATAAAATTCATTCCTTGTATCATACCCTTTTTCTAGCAAATTTCAACATTATCCACCAACCAAAGTTTTAATCATCACAAAATTCTTCCTTTTCCTCATCCCCAACATTAGTAAAAAATCATATCTTCTCAGTTCTGTCTCCTATTTCTCAGAGCTACCCCCTCCTTTTTTCCCACTGTTTCTCCCTTAATTCACATGCTCCTCATTTCCTGTTTAGCCTCCTTGCTCCAACATTAACTACTTGAGTCTCTCCCCCTATACTGTTGGCAAGGATGGTCTTTCTACAAGTAAATGTATTCATGTTTCTCCCTTGACTCAAGGACTCAGTAGTTTCCCAATTCTTATAGGCCAGAACCCTGACTCCTTAGATTCATGGTTTCTTTCCTAACCATCTTTCCCTTTTGTTTCTTACTATTCCTCGCATCACATTGTTTGCTCCAACTCTACTACATCATATTATACATGTAGCCCTCTAATGCTGTTTCATGCTTCCATATTTTCATTACCACTGTTTTTACTGCTAAAAATGTTCCTTCTCACTGTTGACCATAGGCTAATCATTCCTCAAGACTCAATTGAAACATCAGCATTTCTACAAAATATTTTCTGAATCCCCATGCAAACTTGGAAATCATATCTATTCACATTTTTTATGTTTATAACATACCCTGGAAATACCTGCTAACATGCCTACTCTTTACTAGACTGGTGATTCCTTAAAAGCATAGACTATGCCTTATATTTACATAATCAACACAGTGTTTCACACAGAAAATAGTTTTAAATAAATGGATAAAAATAAGTGAATTAATAAAGCTTTCTTCATTATCCTCTGTTCTAGATAATCCTTTTCCAAACTTGACTATTATCCTTACTGACTAATTCTCTTCCTTTCTTTCATAGACCAAATATCAGGATGTATGCAAGTCTGCAAGCCACTCAGAGAAATCCAAACCATGACACTGGAGCAGTAAAACAGTGTCTAGGGAGATGCCTTGGAGGTAGGCCTGGGTAGTCTCCCAGGACCCCATTCACTATTTAGTGATACAGAAAAAAAGAAACTGAGAATTCTTAAGCCCAGAAGAAAGGAAGAAACACAGAGTCCCAGAGCTCCAAGGAAGGTGAGAGGTAATGGAAAAGCCTATGGATTCCATCCTGAGTCTCCAAAGGCCAGGCTGCATTTACACTGTAGTAGATGGAAAGGAGAGAAGCCAAGAGAGATGAGAAGCCCAAGCCAGGAGCCACCCAGTGCCAAATATCCTCCTCTTAATGCCAGGACAAGGTGAAAATCCCCTAGGAAATTAGATGGCCTCCAAGGATAAAGATAGGAGGAAAAGAAAGAAGTAGGAGTCCCGGCAGCCAAATGTGACAGATAGTACCTGAGGTCATAATACTCAGATTTGGCTAAAAATGTTGAACTCAGATTATATGTGGCAGAATGGGATAGGATAGTTTCTGTCCTAATAAGACAGTGGAGATTTGAGAGAAAAGTTGTCAGTTACAGAAAATTAAAGTTACCTTTCTTCATGAGTCCTCAGGTGTGCGTCCAGGTCTCCCTGCTTCCACCCTCAGCTACCTGTGGGTAGAGTAGAAATTGGAAAAGTAGGGGATTGGAAACCATGTATCCCAACCATTCCAGGAGAGCCCTAATTTTAAATACCCTGCCCCCTTGTCTTTCTGACATGGACTCTTCAAAGACTGTGTGCCCCATGTTTTGATTTAGAAAATACTATGCATTACGTTCAGCTATTGACTTCTCCTACCCCCTACCCACATACCTGGGCAAAAGAATAGGTGGTAAGTTAATTTTGCTTTTTAGTTTCTTTAGCTGGGATCCTTACATTGTGAATAGTTTTAGATGGCATATGCTCTACAGATTGATATGCACTGAGGGCTGGGGACGGAGACACATTTCTATATGCGTAGTGGCCTTTTGGGATAGACAGCCTGCACAGCTTCTCCATTTGTTCCATCATTTCATTAGTAATTATGCATAACAAATGTGACTCTCCAGTGGAAAATGATGATAGGGAGAGAAACATATTATTAACCCTTAAGGGAAGCTTTTAGAAAAGTCAAGGTTAGTTAGTGTGTCTTTGGTTAAATTAGCCCCTGGGAGTTTACATATAAATAGAAACAAACTGCAGAAGCTCAAGGACCTCTTGGGCAGCTAAAAGGGGAGGAGAGGGAAGCTGTAATTAAGTCTCCTTTGTCATCAACCATTTCCCAGATAAAAGATCACCAATTACTAGAATGTGTCTAAACTGGTAGCCCTGCAAAGCCAAAAAGCACTGTCTACTGACTTGCTCCAGAAATTTGTTTTAAATAATTGGAAAAGTGGGAGATTCTTAAATTCAGACCTCTGGCCTTCGTAGACTTATTAACACAACTTCTAAATGAAGCAGAGAACATGCTTCAACTTAAACATGCCGGCTTACTGTCGTCTAGGTCATTTTTTCTGGAAGGAGAAAACATATTTTTTGTCCAACATCATACTTAATTCCATTAGCTACTGTTGCTTTTTGGGAATCTACTTATAACACATGAAGATAAACATTCTCCCTGTGATAAGGCTATGTTTATAAACTGGGTTTAGGATGAAAGAAAACCCTAAACTGATGTGTTTTCATTGTGGGGTTAATGGTGCTTTACTAATCCCCTTTCTGTGGGCCAGCAAGGCTCAGGCATCTGAGCATTTCGGGCAACTCTCACATATTTGCTTTTTGAGCATTGTAGTAGGAAGGCGCCCTTTTGCTTGCACAAGAATGTGAAGAAATGATGCCCCTCCTCCTCCTGGAATAGAACTTAGGTGCAGCAAAAGACTTTTCTAAGTTTACTACTGAGAAGTGAATGGAAGTTATTTGTCCATAGCTAAATGCTTTCTTTCTTTTTTTTTATGTTTTTATTGGTGCATTGTAGTCTCACTTCACAATGAGTATCAGTTTGGTGTTAACATACATGCACACAGCTCTTGGTGTCCCTCCCCCCC
>PVJS01030801.1:0-23840 GCA_004027185.1 Glis glis | reverse complement strand
AACAGTAATATATGCATACCCATGTTCATAGCAGCACAATTCACAGTGGCCAAATTATGGAACCAACCTAGATGTCCATCAACAGATGAATGGATCACAAAATTATGGGAAATACACACAATGGAATTCTACTCAGCAATAAAGAAGAACAAAATAACAGCATTCGCAAGAAAATGGAAAGATCTGGAGAACATTATGTCAAGTGAGATTAGCCAATCACAAAAAAAGAAGGGACATATGTTTTCATTAATATGCGCAACTTAGGGAGTAGTGGGGACACAAAAGGGACTCGAATGACAATGGGGAACCCCCAGTGGTGCGAGGGAAGGGGTACAACAGAAGGGGAAGGGCAAGAAAGAAGTGAATCTATGGAATTACTGTCATAAACAATGTGTATATATGAGATTATACCAACATCATTCTCAGTGCTACATGTGAGGGGGGAGGCGGGGGGGGAGGGACACCAAGAGCTGTGTGCATGTATGTTAACACCAAACTGATACTCATTGTGATGTGAGACTACAATGCACCAATAAAAACATAAAAAAAAAGAAACCTGGTAATACACACAGCATCCGGTAGAGCACTCAGGGGGCGAGTGAGTGCTTCCAGACTGAAACAGGTCGGGGTGTGGTGCACGCCTGGGATCCCAGTACGTGGGAGGCTGAGACAGGAGGATTACAGGTTGGAGGCCAGCCTCAGTAACTTAGCAAGGCCCTCAGCAACTTAGCGAGACCTCAGGGACATAGTGAGACCCTGTTTCAAAAATAGAAAGGGACGGGGGCGTAGCTCAGAGGTAGAGTGCCCCTGGGTTCAATTCCCAGGACTAAATAAATCAATAAATAAATAAATAAGAGTGAAGCAAAATGACCTCTATGCTAACGGCCACTCAAGTCCCACCCAATACTGCTTAAAACTGAGCCTCAGAAAGTATCAAGTTGTTTCCAAGTGACATAACTCCTTCCAGGAACAAGCTCCGGCACAGGCGCAGGAATGTGGAGTCATCCAGCGCCCTGCAGAATACAACTCGAGATCCTGCCGCCAACTTAAAAGTGTGTTAGGGATGCAAAGGGAGGAAACGGCAATCAGTAGAAACAGACCCGGGAGTGACACAGATGACAGGGCTGGTAGACAAAGGTGCGAAACAGTCGTTATACCTACAATTCGTGTGTTAAGAAGGTAGAGGAGACCAGGCATGGTGGTGCATGCTTGTAATCCCAGTATTTGGGAGGCTGAGACTGGAGGATCACAGGTTTGAGGACAGCCTCAGCTACTTAGTGAGGCCCTCCACAACTTAGTGAGACCCTGTTTCAAAATAAAGAATAAAAAATAGGGCTGGGGGTATAACTCCGAGGTAGAATGCCCCTGGGTTCCATCCCCAGTACTGCCATTAAAAAAAAAAAAGGTAGAGGAGAACCTAAAATTGTTGAAAAGAGATGGAGAAGATATAAAAAGACACAAGCTGAGCTGGTAGAGAGTTTTTGGGGTTTTTTTGTTTGTTTGTTTGTTGTTTTCAAGTCTGGGGTTAATAGCAGACTGCATACTACGGAACAAGGTGGAGAAGACCCAGAGAGACGCAATAGAGACCATCTAAAATAACACACAGAGTGAGGAGATGGGGGGACCAAACAGAGCGTCCCTGAGCACAGGACAAATCCAGACAGCCCAATCCACGCGCAAGGAGAGCCCCTGAAGAGAGGCGGGTGAGGACCACAGGACATCTCGAAGAGGCTGCGACTGAAATGCTTCCAGAGTTGGTGAAAACCATAAAGCCACAGATAGAAGTCCCCAAACACAAGAGGTATGAGAAAGCCCAGCGCCAAGGCACATCATAAGAAGCTTGCCCGGAACCAGGGAGAGAGAGAAACTTGAAATAAAAGCAGCCACAACCAAGGCGGCAGAAGTACATTATGTGCAGAGGAAGAAAAGCAAGGACGACAGTCAACTTCTCACCAGGAACAATGCGCACCCCAAAATAGTAGAGCCGCTCAGAGCACAGCAACTTTTACCCACAAAAAATAGACTTCCAAAAGAAAGGCAAGAGATTTTTCCAGACAGACAAAAGCTGAAGAAATTCACCACCCGCAGACCTTCACCGCAAGAAATGATCAAATAAGTCCCTTGAGCAGAGGACAAATAACAGGCAAAAAGCTGGATTTACGCAGAGAAGGTAAGAGCGTGAGAAATGGTAAATATTGAGTAAATAATAAAGACATTTTCTCTTACATAAAAAAAAATCCCTTAGCCAGGAGTGATTATGCCTGTAATCCCAGTACTTAGGAGGCTGAGACAGGAGGATTACCAGTTCGAGGCCAGCCTTAGCAATTTAGTGAGACCCTGTTTCAAAATAAAAAATAAAGTAGGGCTAGGGTTGTAGCTCAGAGGTAGACTGCACCTGGGTTCAGTCCCTAGTACCCCCTATACACGCACGCGCGCACACACACACACACACACACACACTTTAAAGATAATTGACTAAAGTCAACTTAATAGCAATATATCATGGGTTTAAAATATATAGAGAAATAAAAGTCATGGCGACAGTAGCCAGAAGGCTGAGAAAGGGTGAGATGGAAGCATGCCGTGTAAGACTGTTACTCTAAGACTGCAAGAGGCTAATAGTACACTTTCAAGGTAAACAGCCACAAATTTATGATGTACACGAAATGCTCTGAAACCATCTCTGTTTTTAAAAAGCCAACAGAGGATGTAAATTGAGATAACAAAAATCGTTCCAATTATTCAAAGGAAGTCAGGGAAAAGGGAACAAAGAGTACAGGAGACAAATAGAAAACAAATAGCAAAATGTTACATTTAAAGTTAATTATACCAATAATCCCATTAAACATAAATGCTCTAAGCACCTCAAATAAAAGACAGAGGTTGTCATATTAAATAATAAAACAAGAACAAATCAGGTGTTGCCTAAAATAAACCTACTTTATTTTTTTTAAAAAAAAGCTTAGATAAATTAAGACTATGAGGATGGAAACCATTCATCCTACTGATGGCAGTCAGGCAAAGCTGGGGTAGCCACATTAATATCACAGTGGATTTCAGAGCAAAGGACATTAATAAGGATTAAAAGAATCATTTAACAACGATAAAGGGGTCAATCCATCAGGAAGACATGACTCCCTAAATATTCATGCCTCTCATAAAAGAGTTTCAAGGTGTTTGAGACAGAAGCTGATAGGACTAAGAAAAGAAATCGAAATCGAAACTGACAAGTCCACTATTATAGTTGGAGACTTCAGAGAGCTCTCTTGATAATTGATGGAGCCAATAGACAGAAAATCGGTAAGGATATAAAAGTTTTGAACTATACTTTAGGTCTATTTGACCTGGTTTGAGATTTTTATAATATCCTGCCTGACAATAACAGAATACATGTTTTTTTTTCTTCAAGTGCATACATGCATTATGAAGATGGGTCTTGTTCAGGAGCAAATAAATCGACTTATTCACAAGAATTCAAATTATCAAAGGCATGTGTTCTGAGCACAATAGTAAATTAGAAATCAATGCCTGAGAAATACTGAAAAAAAATCCCCAGGTATTTGGAAACTAAATAAACTCTGAATAACTCATGGGTCAAAAGCATCAATCACAATGCTAGAATGTATTTTGAGATGAATGAAAATAAAAACACGACATGTCAAAATGTGAGAAATGCAGCTCGCATCGTGTGAAACGCAGCTGCGGTGAACTTTACAGCATCGACCACCTAGTTAGAAAATAACAAAACTCTCAGAGCAACGACTTTTGCTTCCACCTTGAGAAAAGAGAGAGAGTAAAAAAAGAGGAACTCTTAAACTAATCAAAAGGGAAAAGTCATGAAGAAAATCACAAACCATGAGATAGGGAAAAATAATAGAGATCAATGAAAACAAAACCCAGGTGTTTAAAAAGACGAATCAAATTGACAGACCTCCAGCCAGACAGATCTGGAAAAAGAGAGGTTTGGATGAGGAGCGTCTATTAAAAAAAAAAATCTACAACTAACACTACCTCTAACAGTGGAAGACTAAATGCTTTCCCTAGGTCCAGGATGAGAGGCTTAGCTAATGTAAGATGGCAGAGAGAAGAAACAAAAAAGCAAAGAGGTTTAAAACCCAGTGAGCTGTCATGCTGGCTGATGATACAATGACGGGACCATCCACACAGGCAATCCCCAGGAATGTGCCCCGGAAGAGCCCCAAACAGCAGCAGGTGAGCTGGGCGCATTTGCAAGATAAACAGGTCAATAAAGACCTGTAGCAGGGCTGTGTATCAGCAAATAAACTGAAACCTAAAAAACAAAAACATGGACAATATGATCAAAAAGAGATAAAATAGTGTTAGTTTTTTTGAATCATGAATGTATGTGTATATATATATATAGCTGCACTGTAATCTCGTATCCTAATGTTGTTCAGTGATAGGGACATACATGCCTAGCCCCCTCCCCCCCTTCCCCTTACATGATATCGAGACGGGAATTGGTAATTTCACATACGTACATAACTTCAGTGACAATGTTTCCTTCATTGATTATCCCTCCCTCCCCAACACCACCTTCCCCCAAGACCCCCTCCATCGCTCCACTGGGGTTTCTCCCCCATCATCGGAAGTTCCTCTGGTGTTCCAATTATTCCCTAGCTTCTGCATATGAGAAAACATGACCCTTCCCTCTCTGTGCCTGGTAACCTCAGTTAATATAATGTTCTCCAAGTGCGTCCATTTTCCTGCAAGTGATGTAATTTTGTTCTTTATTGCTGAGTAGAATTCATTGTGTACATATCCCATAGTTTTGTAATCCATTCATCTGTTGATGGACACCTAGGTTGATTCCATGATTTGGCAATTGTGAATTGTGCTGCTAAAAACATGGATATGCATATATTACTATAATCTGATTTCAGTCCATTTGGAAAGACACCCAGGAGTGTTATAGCTGGATTGTATGGTGGATCCATTCCCAATTCTCTGGGGAATCTCCACACTGATTGTATGGTGGATCCATTCCCAGTTCTCTGAGGAATCTCCACACTGATTTGGTGTTAAATTTGATAAAAGATGTGCAAACAACACTGAACATAGCAAAACTGTGCTGGAAGAAGATCTATATAAGTGGAGAGATGTGCTATGTTTGCGGATCAGATGATTCAATGTTCTTTATTTTATTTTATTTTTTGGTACTACACTCCTAGCTCCTTTCTTACTTTTATTTTGAAACAGCCTCTCACAAAGTTGCTGAGGCTGGCCTTGAAACTGTGATCCTCCTGTCTCAGCCTCGCAAGTACTGGGGATCTGTTCAGTGTTCTAGAGACGTCAGTTCTCCAAAAATTAATGGACAGATTTGGTACCATTCCAATAAAAAAAAATCTCAGTAGGTTTATTGTAAAAATTGATTCTCAGATTTAAAAATATACATTAATAATAAATACAAAGCACCTGGCATAGTCACCCAACAACAATGAAGTTTGAAAGAGGACTTAAACTATCTGATTTCAAGACTTATTGCAAAGCTACCATAATGAAGACAGCATGGTGTTGACGTAAATACAGACATATAGGTCAGTGGATCAGAATAAAGAGCCAAAGATGGGCCCAGACATATATAGCAAATTGATTTTCAACAAAAGCTTCAAGGTAAACCAGTGAAGAAATCATCCTTTTGGCAAATGATGCTAGGAAAATTGGATAAAAATCTAAAGGTAATACAAAGTAAAAAAAAGAGATGAACTTAATTCAAACTACATTAAATATTACAATGGACTATAGCCCTAAATATAAAAGCTAAAGCTACACACATCTAGAAGAAAACATAAGAGGAAATCCTATTGCTCTTGTGTTTAACAAAGATTTCTTAAATACCATACAAAGCAGGAAATGTAAAAGAAAACATAGAGTATATCCAAATAAATAATTTTCACTCTTTACAAACACACAAAAAAAGACTATTATGGGAATTAAAGCTTTGCCAAAGACAGGAGAAAAACATCTGGAGAGCATGGATCCAGCGATGGACTCGAACGTGGAGTGCGCAAAGAGCGCTTGCTATCCACAGCCCGCTACAATGGCTAAATTAAACAGGCCGACTATATCAAGTGTTGGTGAGGGCGTGGGGATTCCGGAAGTGTCGTGCACTGCTGGTGGGACCCTAAAATGAAGAATCCACTTTGGAAAATAGTTTGGTAGTTTCTTAGAAAGTTAAACATATACCTATCCTATGACACAGAGTCTACTCCTAAGCATTTCCACAAAAGAAATGAAAGCCTACGTCCACACACACACACTTGGTCACCAATGTTCCAGGCAGCTTTATTTGTAATAGTCAAAATCTGGAATCAGGAAATGTCCATCCATGGTGACTGGGTAAACAAATGGCCATATATCCACACCACGGAATACTACTCGACACTGAAAAGAAATGAACCACTGATACCCACACTACCATGGAAGAATCTTTAAATAATTACAGCATGTAAAAGAAGCCAGACAAAAATATTTACTGTGTGACTCCACTTACATATGATTCTGGAAAATGCAAACTAACTTCTAATGACAGGAAGCATTTCAGGGGCTGAGTGTGGGGAGTAGAGGGATGACCTCAGAGGGGCTCAAGGAGGCTCTGGAAGGTAACGACCGACCGTTCACTGGGATCCTGGGGATATGTGTTAAAATGTATCCAATTATGAAATTTTTTGGAGGGGGCACTGGAGATTGAAACCAGGGTCATTCTATCTCCGAGCTAAGCCCTCAGCCCTTTTTACTTTTTATTTCAAAACAGGGTCTCGCTAAATTCCTGAGGCTGGCCTCAATCTGCAATTCTCTTGTCTCAGTCTCCCAAGTACTAGGATTACAGGCGTGTACCACTGCACCCAGCTTGGCTGTGTAGTTCAAATATGCACAACTCATTGTAAGTCGGTTATACCTCAATAAAACTGCAAAACAAATTTTAAAATTACTTTTGTAGCCCTGTTAACCAGGAGATACTATACCCATTTTGTAGATTAAACATAGTCCCTGAACCTGAAACCAGGGATTTAGGCTTGTTCCTGGGGCCGGCTTGGCACATTTGAGGGGCTTAGAAAACCAGGCCTTGCCTGCAATTTAGGTCACCAAAAAGAATTTGGATTAATACAAATGTCCACTCTCCCCCTGCTAGCTACCTCTGTTTGCCTAGCTCACTGCTATTGAAGAAACTCATCTTGGAAATTACCTCCTCCTGGACATCTTCCTTGGATCGCCCTGGGTCAGGGACACCCACGTGCCCCGCACCCATTATCTGTCAGCTTGGTCTAGGATAAAGTGACCTGTCCCCTGTGGGTCACTCCTGGGACACTGGGCTGCTGGGTATCAAAGACTCAGCCCACAGAACAACACCTGGTCCCAGAAATGTGCCTGGTGGATTCGTGGCAACCTCAGGCGTGGAACAAGCCTCAAACAAAGGCAGGTTAGGCTCACTTCCAGAAGATGCCAGAGGAACTAGACTACAGGAAGCCAGGAAGCACGGCCACGCCCATCCCTCCTCCACTCAGAAAACCAGGCAGAGAAGGGAATCATGGGGCTGCTCTCCTCACTCTAGCGCAGGACTGCACTGGGACCTTTGACCTCCCAGGACCCCCGAGAGGATGCAGCAGATGGACAAGACCAGCGCCAGCCTTCATGGCAGTGGAGACGAGCAAGGAGAGGTGGGGATCTGATGCAACTGGAATAGTCCCTTGCTTGTTTCCAGGACGCCAAGAGACAAGTCCAAGTCGATAGGCTCCAGCTTTTGACCAGACGAGCTGACTCATGCAGCACCTCCCCCCTTGGACGGCCCCTCAGCATGTTCCCGAAAGGTGCAAGGCAGCTCTGCCTGCCCCTGCCCCCAGCAGCCACAATTCATTCCTGGATGAACATTCCTTCCCCTCCCCACAGTCCCATCAGCCCCCAGAACAGCATCGCCAAAGGCAGCCTCATGGGACTCCAGCTACACCACGGCCGACGCCCTTCCCAGTGTCAGAACCCAGAACCCAGGCTCCGGAGCCGGCGGGTCCCAGCGGGCAGGATGCTCTCGGTTCAGTACTTCTCTTTGTAAGCACACTACTACTGCAGAAATGCCGAAAGGTGTCAGAGATGGGTGAAACGGAAAAGGAGCTCCTTGCCCCAAATTCATCTTGTCAACAACAACAATAAAATGGGTGTCTGCCCTCTGCTAGGTCTTGCGCTCAGTGGGGATGGTGAGGGACGAGAAGAGACACAGCCTGGCCTGGGAGCTCCCGGGACGGAGGAGGAGGGACAGTGGGGTGGACGGGGAGGGCTTGAGGAGGAGGTGGGCTGAGCTGAGGGGTGAACAGTGTCCCAGGCGGGGAGCAGACAAGCTCTATTCTAGAAAAAGCAGCCAGTGTGAGTAAGACCCCAAGGAGCACACAGATGAGAAAATAGTGCAGAGTGCTGGGCGGGAGGGCCGACGGCAGGAAATCCCCAGCCGGGGCCGGCCCAGAGCCGGGGCCGAAGTCTTACTCAGCACCGGATTTATTGACTAACCTGAATGTTATGGTTATGAAATGTGGGGTATGAAATGTCCCCCAGAAAAAAGCTCATGTTGCTGGCAATGCAGAAATGTTCAGAGCCGAAATAACTGAATCTGGGCCCCAACTTCCTCAGTCAACAGATCCACTGATGGGTTAATCATTCGCATGGACTCACTGGTTGGTAACTACAGGCAGGCGGGGTGTGGCTGGAGCAGGAGGTCACGGGGAGTGGCCTTGGGGACTGTATCTGTCCTTGGTCCTTCTTTTTTCTCTCTCTTTGCTTTAGGCTTCCCTGAGCAGCTGTTCTCCGCCACGCCCTGTGGACGTGTCGGTTCTGCCCTGGAGCCGGCCAGCCGTGGACTGAACCTCAGAAACTGTGAGCCAGCTAAACCTTTCCTCCTTTAAGTCAGTTCTTAACAGGTATTTTGATCACAGTGACCAAAAAAAAAGCTAACTAAAACAGGATATGACTGTTATAATACACTTTTTTGCATAGTTTGTTTTACTTATTTACCTCGATATGGCAGGTAATATATGGTACAAGTTTCAAGAGGTGCCATGGGTATAAACAGAAAACCAAGCTTCCTCCTTCACTACGCTAAGATTCAGACTCTGCCAAACAACCAGATTTTGGATGGACAGAAAGAGTGGGAGGGGGTCCCAGGGAGCAAGTGAATCTTTATAGACTAACCCACCCCTGCAGCACCTCCCCGCACACACCAGGAAAAAGGAGACTAGCATGAGCGGAACCCAGAACCAGCCAGGAAGACGAGGGGGCAGCCCTCACGTCCTGTGTCAACAGCAGCACTGCCCCACAGCCTACTTAAGATCCTGCTGCATGAGACACTGATATGTTTGCAGCTGGAGACAGCCTGGACACTGGCAAAGCGGTGGCCCAAGTAAGAAGATTTAGGATACCTGTGTTGACCCGGCAGCTGAGAGATCCTGACACAAATCCTTGTTTGTCACAATCTGATGCTTCTACCAGATGCACGGATGAAAATAACTATGACAGAGAAAGGTGTTCCAGTTACTTCTTGAAGTACAAAAGCTGCCGGAGACTCTGGAATTCTTTCGTGGTCCAAAGAAGACAGAATGGCGTGCAGCCATCTACGCCTACAGCAGCAGAAAAAGATGAAATCTTGGGAGCAATGGGAAAGATGCCTTATTGAGTGTTTGCATTAAAATTATATAACAAGGAAAAAATAGCTGGGCGCAGTGGCACAGCCTGTAATCCCAGCACTTGGGAGGCTGAGACAGGAGGATCACAGGTTTGAGGCCAGCCTCAGCAACTTAATGATACCCACTTTCAAAATAAAAAGGGCTGGGGATGTAGTTCAGTGGTAGAATGTCCCTGGGTTCAATCCCCACTCTCCCCCCAAAAATATATATAAATATATATAAATATATAATGATATATATGTATGATAGCATATATATATATATAGCATATATATATGATAGCCACAAATAACATGTGTCAAGAAAACAAGGATGTGTCAAGATGTGTCAAGAAAACAAGGATATATACGATAGCCACAAATGACATGTGTCAAGAAAACAAGGATGGAATTCCAAAAATGAGCACAGCAGAGCCCCTAATAAGAAATGAGCACGCAGATATGAAAATGTGCCAAAAGAAAGTTGTAGGAATGAAAGAACCCATTTTGGAAATCATGAACTCAATGGAGACACCAAACAGTAAATTTGACACCACGACCCAAAGCCGTTGTGTCTTCCCTTCTCTTTCTCCTTCAAGCCCCAGCACCCTACCCTCAGCAGAGACGTCACTGAGAAATCACAGCAACCAGAAGAGAATGCCACAGACCTGGATCCTCACGGGCACTCATACGCCACCCACAGCCACACGGGCCGCCTTCACGCCCTTGCTGGTGGTTGACGTCTATGTGAGTTTCAGAACCAGCTCTCCTCCCCAAGGGTGCTGCCCCAGACATTCTCTCACACCCCTCTCCCTCACTGTCCCCTTTCTCTCTCCCTGGAACATTTCCAGCACCTTATGTCTTAACCCTAGCATTGAACAGATTTAATGCACAGAGCTAATTTTTCTCTTTCATTCCATTTATTTATTTATTTATTTATCTATTTATTTATGGCACTGGAGGTTGAACCCAGAGGTATTCTACCTCCAAGCTACACCCTCAGCCCTATTTTAATTTTTGAAACAGGGTCTCCCTAAGTTGCTGAGTGTCTCATTAAGTTGCCAAGGCTGGCCTTGAACCTGTGATCCTCCCATCTCAGCCTCCCAAGTTCTGGGATTACGGGCATGCACCACCATGCCCAACTTTATTCTTTTTTTAAAAAAAATATTTTTGGTGCATTGTAATTATACAACATAATGAGATTCAAAGTGGTACATTTACATATATACATATCCCTTGGAGCGTTTCCCTCTGGATCCTACCCTGCTCCCCCCGCCCTATACATTGTAGTGAAATTAGTAGTAATGTATGGACATAGCATTATTTCATCTGTTTCCTTCCTCAAGACTTCTTTTCCCCCTTCCCTTCTCCTTCCTCCCCTTCCACTATTCTAGTGGTCTCTCTCCTCTTTTCTCTGAAGTCTCTTTTCTTTACTCTATTTTCTCTCTATCTTCCACATATGAGAGAAAAGATATGACCCTTGACTTTCTGAGACGGGCTGATCTCACGTAGCATAATGTTCTCAAGTTCCATCTATTTCCCTACAAATGACATAACACTGTTCCTGTGGCTGAGTATATACCACATCTTCTTTCTCTTTCATTCTTGAGCTAGCCAAAATTCTCTAGGAGTTTCTTCAAGAAGGACTCATCTCATACTAAGCTGGGACTGGTGGCACATGACTGTAACTTTAGTACTTGGGAAGCTGAGATAGGAGGATTGCAGGTCCGAGGGCAACCTAGCAATTTAGTGAAACCCTCAGCAACTTAGTGAGACCTTGTTTCAAAATAAAAAATAAAAAGGATTGGGGGCATAGCTCAGAGGTAGAATTCCTCTGGGTTCGATCCCCAATACCAAAAAAAAAAAAAAGACTCATACTAACCATATTTCCTGCGTTCTTGCATATTGGTGTATCTGTGAGTCAGTTTGGCTAGGTATAAAACAACTTTCCTGAGCATGGCCGAGGCATGCTCCTCTCTTTGGGAAGCAGACTCAAGCCAGATTTCAAAGATAAAAAGGGAATCAGGGCGCAGGGAGCAGGTTTTGGTAACTTTAATCAGGAAAGCCTTGGTGCTGACCATTGTACACATTTCCTCTAGGACACGATATTCCCTTTCAGTCTGGAGATTTAAGTCGTTTTATCTCCAGAAATGCTTCTTAAATTTTAATTTTAACTAGATTTTTTTATGATCTTAGTTATTTCATTCTTCAGACTCATTAGGTACAAAGATTTGTGATCCCTTTTACTGCCTTCCCACGTGCACGTCCTTTTAAATGTCTTTTTGCTTTCATTACTTTTGCTCACCGTACCCTCGATCCTGTCCTCTGTGTACGTTGCTGTGTTCTTGGCGGTGTCTGCACTTCTCTGTGTGCTTCCAAGAGGCTCTTCATGTTTGCAAATGTCTGCATTTTTCTCTTCCACATCTTCCTGAGTTCTGCTAATTCATGCCTGCCTCCTTTCCTTCTCTCTTACCATATCTTCCCTGAGGTTCATCTCTGCTTTAAGCTCTTGTTTTATAGAAGCAATTATTCTATTTTCTTTACATTTCTATGTTTGGTCATACATTCCATTTGCTTCATGACAGTATTTTTTTTCATAAAAAGGGAAAAGGGAAAGAAAGATTAACAATATCAATTTTTAAAGAAACCCAAAGGGGCTGGGCGTGGTGGTGCACGCTTTTCATCCCAATACTTGGGAGGTTGAGACCGGAAGATCTGGGTTTGCAGCCAGCCTCAGCTACTTAGTGAGGCCATCCACAACTTAGTGAGACCCTGTTTCAAAAAAATAAAGAATAAAAAATAGGGCTGGGGATGTAGCTCGGAGCTAGAATACTCCTGGGTTCAATCCCCAGTGCCAAAAATAAAAAATAAAAAAAAAGAAACCCAAAGGGTCACACATTTGATGGGTGCTTCCCCGGGGCTTTCTCTAGGCCTCCTTTCTGTACCTTCTGCCTTCCCCAGGCGAAGGTCTTTCCCCCTGTGCCTAAGACCTGCCACATTTTTTGGTGCTCTGGGAACTGCTTTGTCTTTGGAGAGAACCCTAGCTGTGTTCTGTGATACGAAGCATGAGTTTAGGTCTCCCCTCTGCACCTCTGCAGTCCTGTGTGGCCTGCCAGGTTTGCTGTGTGTCACTGGAACCATGACCTGGTTGGCTGGAGTCCACCCAGCATTCCCAGTCAGTGGATTCAAGGAGCAACCGCAGTGTCAAGGCAGAATAACAAGAGGGTGCACCATGACCATCCTGGGAATGGAGACAGTCTTCCCTCTGCGTTGGGTGCTGAGAACAGCCCTGGCAGCTGTGAGGATCGGCGGCACTTCTGCCTGTGCTCAAGCTCTCCCTCAGCTCAGCACAGCGCCCCTCACCTGCCCAGGCCTCGCTCTCGTTATGCATTCTTGTTTAGCGTGTGCTTGCATTTGGTGAGCCAGTCTCAATCATTCATGGGCCAAAGGGGAGAAAATGCTTAGTCATCAGAGGGTAGGGATGGTCAAGGAGGGTCTCATGGGCTGGACAAGGAAAATTATCTCAAAACCACTGACTGTAAGACAGATGCTTCCTGGAACCCAGAACACCAAAATCCTATCCTGTGCAATTTTCCTCTTTCAGAGCCCTAGAATATGGGGGAAGCTCCCGCCACTATCACCTTCCTCTCCTTGACACTGAGTGTCAGGTGTGTGCGTGTCACCCCAGCGACTCTCCCAGGCTGTTTTGATACCCAGGAGTTTTTTGATGCCTCTACGTCACGACGGCCTTGCTGACTTTTTTACCCCCTAATGTTCATGAGATCTCCTTGTCAGCAACTCTATCACATTACTGCACAATTACATTGCAGGAACTTTTTTCATACATTTTCTTTTCAATTCCATTTCCTATCTCTTTTTTTCTCTTATTGTATTAGTAAATCTCATTTTTTTCTACATGTGGCTGTCTGGCTTCTTATAGGTAAGTGCTCTGGCTTGAATATGTCCCTCAAATTTCATGTGTTAGAGCCAGGTGTGGTGGTGCATGCTTGTAATCCCAGTACTTGGGAGGCTAAAACAGGAGAATCACAGGTTCGTGGCCAACCTCAGCTACTTAGTGAGGCCCTCCGTAACTTAGTGAGACCCTGTTTCAAAATAAAGAACAAAAAATAAGGCTGGGGGTGTAATTTGGAGGTAGAATGCCCCTGGGTTCAATCCCCAGTACCTCAAAAAAAATTTTCATGTGTTGGAAACTTAATCCCCACGGTGATATGAGATGGTAGTTGGAGGTGGAGCCTTTGGAATGTTATTAGGAGGAGATAAGGTCATCGTGATGGGGCTGGTGGCTTTATAAGAAGATGAAAAGAGACCTGAGCTGACACACGCTTGCTCTGTCTCACCAAGCGATGCCCCCTGCCATGTCACGACAGAGCAAGAAGGCCCTCACCAGACGCCGAGCCATGCTCCGGACTTCCCAGTCTCCATAAGTGTGAGCCACATCCATTTCTATTCCTTGTACATTCCTGGTCTCAGGCATCTTGTGATAGCAACAGAAAGTGGATGAAGGTATTACTTTTATAATCAGTATATCATCAGAAAAAATAACACTCATGTTAAATAATACGAGGGTGTTGCTACACATGTGTCATGGGCTGTGTGGAGTCTGACGGCCACTCCCTGCACAGGGTGGAGCAGAGAATGAGAGCGTGTCCTCCCACCCAGTGTCCTCCACTCTCCAGAAACCTCTGAGCAGGACGGTCCGGTGCTGGGATGAAGCTCTCTTGATGAGAATCTCTGAGCTGCCTTCTACCAGCTATAGGACATCAAATATTTAACCTCCATATCCCTGAGCTCCCTCATCTGTCAAGTGCAGAGTAGAGCCACACTGGGCTCATCAGGGACGCAGAGAGTAACGAGGTGAACCAGGTACCACACACAGCGCGGTACCGAGCACACCGCGGCCGTCGCCGCAGACTTGACTCGGTAAGGTTCACGGAGTCACACAGCCTGCAGAGGTGCCAGGGTCCTTCCTATGACAGGATGAGCCTGAAAACAGGATGCCCAGTGGAAGAGCCGGCACAGAAGCACGGACGCTACATGATTGCACCCGCAGGAAATGTCTGCAAGAGACAGACACATCTACAGAGGCGCAAGGTGGGCACGCGGTTGCCAGAAGAAGTTCTGGAACTAAATAGTGACGGCAGCCATGCAGCATCGTGAGCGTGCCTCACACCACCACACTGCACGTTTTAACACAGTTAGAATGGCAAGGTTTAGGCTATTTGTACTTCGCCACCAAAACAAACATGCAGACGTCTAGTCTCTGAACGTTCCGATGGACACCAGCATAGGCTCCATGATTAAGCAGCTGATTCTAGATCTTTCTTATAAATCAACATGTGAGATCCCCAGACCGCTAAGGGAGGGATCGGACCGACCTGCATGCAGATGGCCCAGTTGTGGGCTGGTTCACAGCTAGCAAGCACACGCTTTCCTACGCAAGAACGTTGGCTTTGCTGTCAACAGCCCCCTTCCACAGGCGGCCGGTCAGCGGGCGGCCGACGGTCTACGGGGCCTCCTGGACGCTCCGCTCGGCGGGGGAAAGGGTAGGGAGGCGCAGCGGGGAATGCTGGGCTCGGCTCCACATGGTCTCGCATCCCCACGAGGCTGGCCAGCAGCTTCTCACTACTTTCTTCTACGTGGGTCCAGCACTTCCGCCTCTTGGCAGCTAACAAAGCTTCTGGTCATCCAACTGGGCAGGGGAGGAACTCCACGCAGGTGAAACAACTAGAACAAGGTAAGAGGCTCGGGGCAGCACGCGCTTCTGTTCAGTGTGGCCAGAATACAGGGCAGAGGATGCAGAGTTCTTGTCCAGGGAGGAAAGTTCGGGCTGCACAGTAACTGAAGGTGGACGGACTTCATGCCGGCGGTACGAGGGAGCCATTGAAGACTGTGGGGTGCTGTGAACGGGAATGAGTTCAGGGGCCATGTACAGACAGATGAAGGACAGAAATGAGAAGCCAAGAGGGTCTGTTAGGAGGCTGTTGATGGGACCTGGGTGATGGCGCTCGATCGGGGATGGCGATGGCTGAGTAGACGTGGAGTAAGGAAGCTGCGCAGCCGGAAGGTGAGGGCCCCGTGATGTGAGAAAAGAGAACAGGAGACGGGTATGTCATGCGGGGGGTCCTAAGATGTCCACAGCTAAGGTTGTGGCCACCATGATGCAGGGCTTGGGCCCCCCGGGGAGGCCAGCCCTGTGGTCTGATATGACACCAGGGGTCTAAAACCTGACTTATGAGGTTGAGCAATAACTATTTTCCCTCCTGGGACATGAAAACCTGTCCAAGAAATCGGCCCGGATCTCTGCCCTGCTCTCTCCAGCACTTGGAGTTCTCCGGCGTTGGCCGCAGCTGTATCACTCAACAGTTTACAAGGCTGTCCTTCTGCCAGGCTCCGTTCGCAAGTAAAAAAATGTCTGGAATAAGCCCGTGCTCCCCGACCGCGCAAACAGTTCGCTGTTTCTCAACCCTCAACCCGCTGCCGTGGTACCCTCCACCCGGACGCCCTCTGGATGGAACCGGCCCACAGACACTCAGGAGGTGGCCCGAGGCCCTGCTCTGCACATGTTTGAACACAGGCCTGGGATTCTAAATGGGGCATCGGGCTGGACACAGAGGGCCACTGTTGTCTTGGTCACTGCTAAGGGGCACCTAATCATGCAAGATGCACTCTTAATGGAAAAATGCTTTCGGTTCTTAGCAGTGTCCTGCTGGGACGGGCTGCGTCTGGTTTTTCCATTCGGGGCATGATTAACTGTCCCCGTCCATCCCAGTATTAGGCTCTGGGACTTTGCTACTGTGTTTTCAGGTCGGCCACAAAAAATATCGCTAGGATTTTTTAGCTAATGGTGCATTTGTGAGGGTCATTCGAGGCCAAGACCAGAAGGATGAAAAGCTCCGGTTTCTTCCTGAGGCCCTTAGTTGTAAAAGACCAAAGAAGCCGTAAAACAAAGATTTATTCAGTTTCAGCCGGACAGCTCAATGGCGCAGCCCTGTAACACCAGCAAAAAACGAAACATCTGGCCAGAAAAGCGCACTTGTTTACAAAAAAAAAGGGGGAAAAAGTTTAAGAGTCATCTCCAGCTTCACCAAGTTCTTGGACTAAAATTAGGCTGAAAATCAAAAACAATGTAGAATCTTGAGGGCCATACAGGCAGGAGAAAGAACATCTTGTTTTTTCCTTGTCCGGCTGCCTGGGGTGGTGGGTCCCTTCCCAAGTGCCCCGGGGAGCAGCCCCTGGCCCAGTAGGTAGCCCCCTTGGGGACTGCACAGCTGTGGCACTCCCAGAACAGGTGACTGGTTTGCCCTCTGCTCCAAGGCCAAACCCTTCTTTAGAGGAGGGTGTTTTCTGTACATGAAACTCAGAGAAGGGAGGTGGCTGTGCTCCTCTGCCCCCATGACAGACGACCTCTCTCCAGAGCTTCCTGCAAACAGGGCTGCAGCCGATGGCGCTTAGATATTGACATCTGCCCACGCTGGGGACGGGCGCGACTTTAGCAGCGCAGACAATGGCTGTTTTGTAAGGAAGGAGTCTACATTGGCAGGTCCGGCCCAAGCTGAGAATCTCAGCTCCATTCCAGGCCTGCTGTTGACTCACCGAGGCTGACCGGGCCAAGCACTCTCTGGTGCTCGCCCCCAGCCCCGCCCATGTGCGGTGGAGGGTCATGGGACCGCCAGTGCCTTCCGCTCTCCACAGGACGCTAATGGGATTAATGGGTTAAGGTTGGAGGGCGCTTTGAACTTCTTGGCACAAAGCCGGTCTCAAGCACGGTAATTAATAAATCTTACCAAAGAGGTGGATTAAGGTCAGAAGGCACCCGGAGGCCTGAGGAAGAGCTGGCTGGGCACTCGTGGCCAGGTCGCAAAGACATGGCGTCTGTAGTATGCAGCCCTGTAGTCACAACAGATGTCCCTGGGCCCCTGAGCCATGCCTGTTGGCTCACATTGGTTACAAAACTCTCACTTGGAAAAGCCTGTGGTAACAGACACAGACGTGGACTATTGCCATGAAGTTAAAGGCTAGAGAAGAAATTAAATGGTGCCCCCAAAGTAGAATGGAATTAGCCAGCCCGAGTGTCACTGGGTTCACAGCAGTCATTTCCTGGGAACTGGAGATGAAGCTTCTCATGGTGGTAAGAAAGGGAGGTGCTGATCAGATATCTGGTCACATACCACGGTCCTCCTTATCCAAGGGTGACAGTTTCATGACCTCCAGTGGGTGCCTGAAACCTCAGGTCATACCAAACCTTATAAACACTGTTTTTTCCTATCCATGCATATCTATGATAAAGTTTATAAGTTAGGTACAGTAAGAGATTATCAACAATAACATAGAACAGTTATAACACTATACTGTAATAAAATTGCCCAAATCACTACTCTTACATGTTGAAGTCATTATTAAGTAAAATAGGGTTACTTGAATAAATGCTGAACTACTCCGACATTCAATCTCATAACAAAGATGGCTGCGCAGTGCCTAACGGGTGGGTAGTCTATACAGCATGGACACACAGGAAAAAGGGACGACTTCTGTCCCAGACAGGAAGAAAGGGAATGGCTTGAGATTTCATTGTGATATTCAAGAATGACATACAACTGCATACATATGAGTTGTTTATTTCTGGAATGTTCCAATAGTGTTGGATCTCAGTTCACCATTGGTAACGGAAACTTGGGAAAGTGAAACCGCAGATAAGGGGAGACTAGAGTATCAGTTTTCCCACTGCTGCCTTCCAAGCAAGCCTGGGAATGTTTGCTCTATCCTGAGCAATCAGGACTTGAGAGATCCCATGTCCCCTCTGAATGATGACACTGCCGGAAATCTTGTCCCACCAGATGCCAAACTGAAAAGCCCATGGACTAAGCCTTAAGTTGCTGAAACAGCCCTAGGCGCATTCTCCGCCTCTGTAAATGGAGAGGTGTGACCTGCTGTGGCTTCAGAGCTCCTGACCTTTTGCTTTGTGCCCCTCTCCTCCACGGTGACTGTGCCACTGTGGACACTCACCCTCCTGCTGGCCCCAGGAACGTGTACATCCTGAGAGCGTCAGCCCTTGAGGATGTCAGCCTCCACGGATGACCAGAGTGAGGTCGGGCCTGAGTTGGCCTGTGTCCAACCAGGTCAACGCAGAGCTCTGGCATTGTTCCTTCTGACTTGGTTGTAGTCCCTTCATGTTTTCCCGTGCACCACCACTCCCTTGCTCGGGGACACAGAAGCAGCGCCCCCACTCCTGGGCTCCACACAGCATGTTCGAGTCTACTGGGCTGGCCTGCAACTGGCCCGTGGCGCTGTGTCCTCTTCACTCTGGCTTCTCGTTAAATGTGTCTCCTCCTGTCCAGAGACCCTTGTGGGGCTGGGGGTCCACCAGGAGCCTATGCGGGTCAGCCTCGGCCAGCCTTCTTAGCAACAAGTAGCCCCTAAATAAATTTCCAAATAGGGGATCCTGCCTTTGGGCTAACAAAGCCTGTTCCCTGCAGAGGGGTACACCCAGCAAACAGCAGTCCCTCCACAGCTGCCCCAGCCCATGGCGCTGAGAGTCTCCTCACCCTGCCCCAACCAAAATGTGTCAGAGGTCTACTGAATATTTAAGTATTTGTTTACTTGCCTGTTTGTCTTGCTCCCTTCTGACGTGACGGACAGGATGCTCAGGCCCACCTGCGTCTGGAGTCTAACATTTGAGCCGCACTGCACGCTCCGTCAGCACCATGGTTGGCTCATTAAATGCCCTCTGACCCTCGAGGTAGGGTCATCCCCATTATTTTAGCCCACTTTCCACTGTTGCGACTGAAGCCGAGAGAGTGAAAGGAAAGGGCCTGTGGACACATGGATTCCCCAGGCCCACCCCGTGCCCCGCCTCCGCCAGCCGTGCCTCACCTCTGAACCTGCCTGCTTTGGGAACCAGCCTTCAACACATAAGCCTTCTGGGGCACATCCCAAACCCAACCCATGACACCTACCTAACTCACAAGGACCCTCAGGCTCAAAAAGGGATCCAAAGTCTCAGGGCCATAAGAGGTAGAGCCTGGACATGAACTTGTAACTCTAGAAAGGGCGCCGCCATCTGCCTGCTCAACACAATCTCACATTATCCTCCCCAACGCCATCTTCCCGCCCTGCTTACCATGGCCTGCCTCCTCCACGGTCTCTAGGCCTGCTCCCTTTGTCTCCTGTGGCCTCCCGTCTACCTTCCCCTTTCCATAGCCTGGTTTCTCACTGGGACAGCTGCAAAACCTCTGGTGTCCCCATCCCCGGACCTCCCCCTCCCGCCAAAGCTGGGGCCAGGACCAGTCCATGGGCGATGCTGAATGAACGGACGCATCTATCCAGTATCACAGCGTTTGCTCTTCTTAGAAGCTAAATGGCTGCTCGGTAGGCCCAAGGGCAGAGCCTGGAGTCTTCAATGTGACTTCAGGATCAATCTGTACCTGCCCCGGCACCTAGTCAATCCCCCCACAGATCCTGTTCCAGGGCCCCCTCGGACTCCCCAATTTACCTCGCTTGCCCAGCTGGGAGCTCATGGCTCCTTCTGCCTCTCACCCCGCCTGGCTTCTGCTGTCACTGTCCTGTCATCCTGCACAGTGACGGCTTTGCTGATGCTCCTGGAGCAACTGTGCCCCTTTGCTTCCCCTGGATACTGCACCAACACCGGCCAGAGCACGTTCAAGCCCTGCTCCACCTGGCTCCAGGAATCCAGAGTCTGCAAGCTCCAGGAGGCGGGCAGACATGGCATCCACCAGGCCCATCTTCCCAGCACACCGCTTAGCAAGGGTCAGCAACAGGACGCCATGGGTCCTCCCACGCAGAACCGCGAGGTGGAGGCCTGGCTTTCTGCCCCATGCCCCATGCCACATGCCACATGCCACACGCCACGTGGTCGCATCCAGGCTCCCGCCACAGCAGGGAGAGCGTGGCCCTAGCTGGCTCAAGGGCCAAGGGGAGGCTTTCCTTTGAAATTGCCTTGTTCATGTGTGCTGAAGGCCAGTGTTCTCCAGTTACCCTAAAGTAGTTTCCATCTTACCGATGAATTACTGCTCTGAAATGGAAAGGCCAGGGGATCCCAGTGTGGCCCCAGCGCGGCCGAAGTGGCTTTGCTCTCTGAACTGCGTGTGTTTTAAAGTTGGCCTCAGCAGCCTCGTTCACCAGGCCCGGGTGTTCCAGAGTTCATTTCTAACGCAATATTTTGGAAAGGCACAGGAATGTCGGCCTCCGAGCGAGCTCCCTGCCCGGGCTCAGAGGCTCAGCCTGACCCTCTGCAGGCAGCAAGCGTGGCCGGGAGCGCCTCGTGGGAGCTTCTCACGCATCTGCGTTCCTCCTGTCCTCGCCAGATGTGCTTGCCACGGCGCCGTAGAGAGCTGGAAGCGGGAAGGTGGTCGTAAATCATCGTCCCCACCGTCCCCACCGTCCCTATGAGAATACCACAAGCGCTCAGAATCGGCGTGGATCAGCCCAGCAGCAACAGCACTGCGGGCCGGCGCACTGCGAGCCGGAACTTCAGAGGGCTGTGTCGATGGGATTCCCGGAGACACCGCCCTCCATAAATCAGTCCCGGTCTTGGCTTCCTAGCGGGTGCTTCCCGCTCCGGTCACACACGTGGGTGAGGGGCATGCTGCTGGCGCAGGACCCATCGGATGTGACGCGCCAGTCTCGGCTTAACCTGGCCCGACCCCTGCCAAAGCCCACACACCCGGTGTCTACTCACCACACAGTCACAGGATTACACAACCCCACTGATGTTACCAGAGAACACCATGTACAGGCAGAGCCCGGCCCTCCAGCCCCTGGGAGACAAACAGCGGGGAGGGGTCACTAGGTGCCGCCCGGGGCAGATCTGACTGAGCACTCAGCGGCTCTCTGGCTATGCTGCCTCGGGCAGGAGTCGCACCTCTCTGCACACCTGCAGCTCCTCTGTGGAAGGGACAAACCAAGCCACGGGCTTCAGGACAGCACAAGGCACAGGAGGCAAACCGATGCACCCCAAACTCCCCAGGTCGGGTCAGGCTCCGACGGTTACGTGACTCGTGGGGCATGGTGAGAAGAAAGGATTGGAAGATGGGGATTTTTTTTTTCTTGATTCCCATTTAATTGGGATAAGCTGGCTGGAAAAAATGGGCCGTTATAATCTTTCATGTCTGGCCAGGAATATTGCTATCAAAGCAGAAGGCTGCCCGGACTCCTGAGCCACCTCAGGAGAGCCCACGGTCAGCTGTCCCAAAATGACTCTGGCCATGGCTGGGGACACGAGCAACAACAAAACAGTATGAGCAACGAGGTCCCTGCACCAGCGGCCTGGGCCGGGGGAGCTGCGGAGCCCGGCTGCTCTCCTGGCGTCTGCAGCCACCAGGGAGGAGCCGGGCGTCAGCAAGGGTCTGTGGCCCTGCCCATTCTGAGCCGTTCCTCCTTGGGAGCGTGTACATGACTGGCAGCCAGTGGGAGGGCGCTCCGGCCCTGACACAGGTCGGCGGGCGAGCCCCATGTCTCTTGTTGTTTAACATGGGGGTTTCTGGTCGAGCACACATCCCAGAAGCCCCGGTGCCCATTTGCACGTAGGTAACAGGACGAGGGAGAGGCAAAGGCTTTTTGGACTCAGAACCAAAGCATGCCCCCCCCAGGACTGCAACTTAGTTGCTGTGTGGCACCGGGCACGTGATGGGGGCCTCGTGCCACCTTGGAGGGTGTGTGAGCTTACATTTGGCTGCAAGCTGGTCATTCAAGGAAGGGTAGACAAAGGACAAACCCTGCAGGGTTATCCCAGATCAGGCCCCTCCTGTTAGTCAGGGAGATGAAAGGAAGATGGTAGTTTTGAGGGATGGGGGCAGAGCAGACGGCCGAGTGAGTATTTAAAGGGGTCAGGTTCAGCTTGGGACGATGAAACATTCCTGAGGTGGGTGGTAGTGACATGAACACCCTTCTACCACCAAACTGCACACTTCAAGGCAGTTCACAGCGGGCCAGGTGGGGTGGCGCACACCTGTATTCCCAGCTACTGGGGAGGCTGAGGCAGGAGGATCGCAAGTTCAAGGTCAGCCCGGGCAACTGAGCAAGACCCTGTCTCAAAAAGTAAAACTAGCTGGGCGTGGTGGCGCATGCTTGTAATCCCAGTACTTTGGGAGGCGGAGACCGGAGGATCCAGGTTCGCGGCCAGCCTCAGCTCTCTCTCTCTCTCTCTCTCTCTCTCCCTGTCTCTCTCTCTCCTTAGTGAGGTCCTCTGCAACTTTGTGAGACCCGGTTTCAAAATAAAGTATAAAAAATAGGGCCGGGGGCGTAGCGCGGAGGTAGAACGCCCCTGCGTTTAATCCCCGGTACCGCAAAAAAAAAAAGTAAAACTAATAAAAAGGGGTATGGATGTAGCTCGGTGGTAGAGCACCCCTGGGTTCAATTCCTAATACTGAGGAAAAAAAAAGGTTCATGGGGTAACTTTTATGTTAGGTACATTTTACCATGCACACACACAAAAATCTTAGAAAAGGTAGACTACATATCTATAAAAATATGGTATTGGTTATATAATGTAATTCATCCTGTGTGTAAATGGTATAGCAATTGTACAGCACATTTTAAGTTTTATTTTTATTTTATTTATTTATTTATTTATTTATTTATTTATTTTTGCGGTACCAGGGATTGAACCCAGGGGTGTTCTACCTCCGGGCTACACCCCCGGCCCTATTTTTTTTATACTTTATTTTGAAACCGGGTCTCACGAAGTTGTGGAGGGCCTCACTAAATACCTGAGGCTGGCCGCGAACCCGGATCCTCCAGTCTCAACCTCCCAAGTACTGGGAGGCTCCCAAGCGTGCACCACCATGCCCGGCTTCAAGTTTTAAAAGTAACACAAACATGTCCTGTATATTTTCAAATAGGTAGAAGAGACGATTTTGCATGTTTTGCCACCAAGAAATGGTAAACGTGTGTGGTAATGGAAATGCTAATTACCCTGAAGTGATCCTTAGGCAATGTGTACATGTACACAAACATCACACTATGCCCCGTGAGTTTGTACCATTATTATGTATCCGTTAAAAATAAAATAAAAGCCGGGCGTGGTGGCGCACGCTTGTAATCCCAATACTTTGGGAGGCGGAGACCGGAGGATCCGGGTTCGCGGCCAGCCTCAGCTCTCTCTCTCTCCCTCTCTCTCTCTCTCTCTCTCTCTCTCTCT